>VWZW01003153.1:219301-259788 GCA_013397115.1 Edolisoma coerulescens
GGGGCCCCCGGCTGGAAAAGGGCCGGGAGGGCAGCAGCCACTGGGGGACAAGCACACGGTGCCTTCTGGAAGATGCTCCTTTGCAGTAGCCACAAAAGACCGGGGATAAAGACAACAGAGATCCCGATTCCCAAGCAGTGGGAGAAGGGAAGACACCAATATTTTCCTTTGCACTGATCTCGCGAAAGACGCCCCAACCTCACCGCCAAGGAAAAGCCAAACGGCCCCAAAATGTTTGAGCATGTGCAGGCTTTTACATTAACAATTCACACTTGGCTCTATACATATTTAAATTGGGACATTATTAAGCTTGTGTCTATTCAGACACATGCCCCTAGCCGGGATGCTGGTTCCTCACATGGACTGTGGTGTTGAAGATAGTGGAGACAGAGGAAGAAGAGTGTGTACACGTGTGGTTCCCAAGCAAGTGGATTTCACATCCTTGCTTAGATAAAATACACCATTCTTCCCAAGTACTACAGGTAAATCTGATCTCAGAGAGACCGATGACCTAGGTAACGATTTTCAGAGTGTTTCCTTTTCTGCCAGCAAAAGCCAAAGGGAAAAGGGTAGCAAGCTCTAAGCCAGAGAGCAAGTCACCCTGTGGGAGCTGTACCTCACAAAAAGGCTGGATTCAGCACTAGCAGGGTACAGTCCCTGCAGACCTGCTCAGAATCTCTTATTTTAACGAAATACAGTCCTATCCTTCCCAATGCCTTCACGTTCTCATTTTCAGGGCAACAGGATCCTTGCTGTTCAACAGAGGCAGCTAGTCGTGAAGTTTGATGTGTATTTACACAGCAAAAGTGTGACAAACCTCTGCTGCTGCTTATTTGCCCACTCAGTCTCTACTCTTCTTTGCCCAACTTGTAGCCATGCCTTTTCTGACTCATCTGGGTTTCTTTTCTACTCCCTCCTCCCCTTTACAACTCTTGACCTTGATCTCCCACCCAATATTCTTTCCCCAGCTGTTATTCTCTGTCTCCCTGTCTCTCTTCTCCTTATTGAACAGTATTTGGTGCCTCTATCCCTCTGTAAGCCTGTTTAGGCAATGAACTGTGGGGTGAAGTACTCCTCATGTAGGTTTCCCCATTTGCAGGGCTCCCACTTGCCTCTGAGAACAGATTTGGTGAATGTCAGGCTTTGCTGGAGCTTTACTGCTGCTTTAGGGAATCCCTGTGAGTTCAAACTGGGTTTTGGAGGGGGCAGAGAAGAAGCAGCCCCAAGGGGCAGTGAAAGACTGGTTCAATATAATGTGCTTGAGCAGTTCTTTCATGGGATTGCTCTTGAAAAACAGTGCTCAGATATCTTACAGCTGTATTTTGATGACCGGTCTCCCATGAGCAGGACTTTGGTGGTGGAAACATCTCACCAGAAGTTTGGGTGGAGCAGCTGTGGGCTCGGGAAGCTGCTGCTGCTAGAAAAGCTGGGGTCAGCATGCTCTGAAGCTCAGGCAGACACTGACTGCAGCAGAGGCAGTTTCTGGCAAGAAATTGGCACGATGCTGGAGAAGAAGCAGTGCAGACCCTGAGCTGAGAGGAGGAAGTTAAAAGCAGATGAGATCTTTGTGGGTTTGCAGTAACTGATGTCTGACAGGAAGAGCAAATTCATGCCAGCATAAAGGAAAGCAAAAAAAAGGAGGAGAGTGGTAGTTAAAAATCCATATTGTTCACTCAGTAACTACAGAGTTGTCTGACTCCAGAAGAAAAACAGTGTATTAGCTGCAAGAAGAAAAATAAAACTCTTCCTGTAGCTCACTCTGAAACTGAAGTTTTGCTTCTTTATTAATGACTTTTAGGACTGTAAACATCACCTTCTCCTCCCTGCAAATCTCTCTGCTGTTTATGTAGTTTTACAGGTTCCATGGTTATTGATTCAAATTGTTAATAGTTTGTACTCAGCAATATACCATACAAATGGATTCATCACAAATCAACTTTCTGTAATAAGAACCTTCACTGCAGCTGGAAGTGAGGAGGTGACAGTGCTGCAGAGAGATGAGATACAGAGAGGGCTTGGCAGGAGGGAAAGCCTTAGCACTGGTTGCAGAAAGTGGATCAAGCAGAAAGCTCTAGATGGTGTCATCCACTGCCAGAAGTGACTTCTTGGACAAGCACAATTTCTTCTTCATTTTCATCTTCATCTCGCTCAGTCCTACTCTCCTCCACAGGCAGGGATCACGAAATTTGCACAGCCACCTGCTCCACAGTGTGTTTGTCCCGTGGTGTGTCCCAGAATGTCCTCTTCCCACAAATTCCTTCTGTCCAAATTCTTGATTCCAGTAACCCCTTCCCTTCCCTTCCCTTCCCTCTGTAATTTCCCGAGCAATTCCTGAATTTTCCAGTTTGCACTGCTGTCTTCAGCCTTGTACCTTGTTTTCCCCTCTCCTTGCCCGTGAGGTTTAGCAAAGCAACAGGAAATTCCTTCCTTACACTTCCTTTCTCTCTTCACTTCTGGTGCACTCATTATTCCCGTTGCCGAAGCCCACAAACGCCATTTGGCTTTTGCCACGCACCCAAATGACTGGCAAATCCTGCCTATCTCTCTCTCACACATGACAATTTTCTTCTTCCATCTTTGCCAAGGAGGAGCTGCACTTTGATTATAAAGGTGATGCTGATTTAGACAACACTTTCTCTTGTTAGAGGGGAAGACCACCTTCCCAGCAAAGGAAGAGAATCAAAGTGGTTCCTTCCCTGATTAAGCCTGATCTAATGCACCTGGGAAATTTTTGAAATTCTTGGGTACCTCCTCAGAGTTCTACTCACATTCCTCATGATTAGTAGAAGATTATGGGAAGTTTTTGCATGGATATCACCATCAAGAAAGTAAGCTGGCAGCACGTTTCAATGAGCCATTGTTGCCCTGATATTTAAGAAGCTAACTCATAAAATTATCACTATAGCCATGGAGGCTCATCTTACTCCAAACGAGTTAGAAATCATAGAATCAGAGAATCATAGAATGTCCTGAGTTGGAAGGGACCCACAAGGATCATCAAACCCAACTTCTAGAAAGGAGAGTGTGACAAAAAGACCTTGGCAGAGTTTGGAGCTGTCAGAGTTTTTGGGGCTGCTTCTTCCCTGGGGCTGTTATTCATTAGGGACTCAACACTGGTCCGTGCTGATTTTCAGCAGCAAGCGGGTCAAACAGCTGCTCAAATACATTTAGTTGCCTGTGACGTGCCTTCAGCAAAAGGCAGTGAGACAGCAGAGTGTAGTTGCGGTGGAACTAATGAGCTAAAAGTAGAAAGCAGGAGGAGACAACAGCAGGTGGCTTTAGCAGGCGGGAAAAGGAAGGTTTATATTTCCACATGCCGCAGAGGATGATTTTAGCTATCCGGGTAGGTATTCAAGTGGAAATCCTCTCTGCCGCTCACCAGGCTCAGCAAGAGCTGAGCAGAGATGCTGCTCTTAGAGCCTGGTTACCTCCCCATATCCATTTCACTGGTCCCGATGGGGTAGGTGTGTGCTGAAGCCCAGAACCGGATACATCGACAGCTGCTCTTGGTTCAACCAGAGACGATAGCAACCCCCTTCCTTGGATTTGCTAATCTTCCCCATGCGGTGTGCTGCAACAGAAGCAGCAGCTGCAATTTACATTTTCCTCGAGAAGTCGTAGAAGGAGTGAGTTTCATCCTTGGGACACAGACTTTGCCAGGGACAGCCATCATTTATCACCTGCAGCCCCAGGATGACACGCTGGGCTGGCTCACAGGCACATGCTGGTGGGGGACACAGCTCCTCCCTTGGCACCCTGAGGCTGGACGAGCTGGGAGGGCAGCAGCAGAAGCCAGATGCTCCTCCTGGGTGAGACAGGGATCACTGTGACACACACCACAGGTGCTGGAGGGTTGTGACTATAGGTCTGTCCCAGGCAAACAGGAAGCCCATCAGGGCAGGAACCTCGAGCTTTCTGCTGCACTTCCAGAGATGTTTTGCCCATGCTCTCTCCTCTGCATTCTTTACAGGACAAATGGGGAAGGGCTAAGAAATCAGGTGTTGCAGAAAAATTCATCCAGACCAATCCCCAAAAGAGAGCAAGCTCTTATAAAAGCTGGAGAGGTTTTCTATGGTGTCCCCGTGATAAGCATAGCTTTCCTGTCCATCAAACACCTTAATAACTTGGTGCTCGTAAGACTTCCCAGTTACACCTCTGGAGCCACTGTTCCTGTGAGAGTGCACAGACTAAAGGGCAAATCCTGTACTCAAATCACCTTCAAGCAACAAGTGTTTCCAAACTTGTGAAGGTAGCAAGGGCACCTCCACAGCACTCAACAGCTAGAGCACTCCTGAGGCACTTCTCTACTTCTTCAGCCTCCTGCCAAAAAATTAACACAGGGAATGGTTTAATTAATGTAAAAATACATGCCTATCCAAAAAAGTTATCTTAAATGCTTGGAGTGTCAGAAGTTTCGTTTAACTTCACATACCCAGTGGCTGAACTGGTTGCAGAAGCCAGGAGGCAAAACTGTCTCAACTCAAGAGAC
The DNA here is from genome assembly GCA_013397115.1 of Edolisoma coerulescens. Classification (NCBI taxonomy): domain Eukaryota; kingdom Metazoa; phylum Chordata; class Aves; order Passeriformes; family Campephagidae; genus Edolisoma; species Edolisoma coerulescens. The sequence continues at coordinate 223,791 of VWZW01003153.1, forward strand.
AGTGCAGAGATGGGAAGCCATCAGACCTGCTCATTCTCTGCTAACCCAGCCCAGCTCATCCTCAGGGCAGCACAGACCATCTGCACGGAGAGACAGAGCAACACTGCCTCAAAGCAGATATTTGGTAATTTGGGCTGCTTACTTTCGAGGGTAACACCTGTGACACCTTGGAAGCTTGCTGTTTAAAAATGGTATTCAGTGTTTTTTTCAGGGCAGAGGAGGGAAAAGCAGATGAGTCTCTACGAGTGATTAGTCAAGGCAGCTTGAACTTGTAACCAAGCACTGTCATTTAGAAGGTTACTACACTTTATATAAATAAAAACGGTCTGTTTTTATTTATATAAAGGCTGGCCAGACCTCACTAGTTTTGTTTAAAAATAAGAACATAAATAAACACTGCACTCTGTTTTGCCACCTTTCCTAGTCTATTGCTCTAGCAACTCAGAAAAATCTGCATTTTTCTCCAGGAAACAAGTTGTGGAAGGGATACGTTCCTGCTCCTATCCTCCTCTTCCCCATCCTTCTCTTCCTCCTGCTTTCTCGTTGTATCACCTCTGTTTCAGCAGACTAACAGTTGTCACTGGAATTTAAGAATCTGCACCTATTCCAAGACAAAGGGAGTTGCCATTAAAATTTCCTTAAAAAACAGCTATTACCAGAAGTTCTGGTCAAGAAAAAAAAAAGATGAAGATGTGTTTTAAAAGATCAGAGAGGCTGGAGTCAGGCTGGAGCAGATTTTGGTCCTATTCAGACAAGCAAAAGCTGTGGTCTTGCCCCTGATGACACACAGAGTTGCTCCCCCACTCACTTTTGCTGTCTCCTGCCTGGAAGGAGGAGCCCCAATTTCTATGGACTGTCAGTGGGTTTCTGACCACATGATAGGGGAAAGGAGCCACTGTTTTTCTCCTCATGCCAAAGTGTAGCAACAAGAAAAATTTTTGATTGACTTATATCACAAAGGGTAGGATACGAGAGTTCATCTGTCTCCATCAATAACTTACTCCTCATCTCTAGCCTTACTGCAGGAGTCTCCTCCATGGCATTGTCTGAAGGTCTGCCTCCTTCAGATCTCTGTGGTGCCTATTTCATGAAACAAAACATTTCTCTGACAGTGACTTTGTTTCCCTGCTAAGCTCCAAAGCTGGTGTTAAAGCTCTCCACCTGCTCAAGGGTACATTTCTGCATGGGAACCCCTCTGTTCTGAGGCAGGTTAGTGCAAAACCATCAGCTCTTCTACTCATTCCTCCATGGAGTTTGGGCTCAGGATCCCTTGCAGAGGGATAGGTCCGTGGTTAGAAAACAAAGGTTTTGCTTTTAGATAAGGTTTGGTTTGCTCATTTTGCTGCAAATTTTAGCAAAGTTTTTGTTTGACTGGCTCCTCCACACTTCCCCCACTGTGGATACTCCAGCCCTATTATCTACTTAATTCTCATTATATTTGCTTACTTACTCCTCTTATGCATTGGAGATCTCTTGCCCATTTTCTCCTTTCCTACACAGCTTACAACACCCCAGAAAGTCAGAAACTAGTGGCCACAACAAGAATTGGAAAAAGTGAGACCTGTAAAACGCTCACTTGTGAAAAAATATTTTGAAGATAATAAAGGAAGAAATATGCAAAGATCAGCCCACTGTGGGGAGTTCATTTAAAAAACAGGCATATCCTTCATAGGTCTAGCAACTTCCCAGCTACCTGCTTCTGTGAGTTAATTAAATTGACTAATGATGTTCTTAGACAAAGAAGACTTGCAACAGTCAGAAAGAAAAAGACGAAGAAGCAGGTAGGTGCTACTTTTGCATCCCTTGTTGTGCTGTTCCATCAGGTGATGAAGATTTCCTCTCTGCGAGTAGCTGGGAATCCACTATTGCCCAGAGAAGCTGTTTCCTTTTGCAGTTTGGGAAATCAGGTAGAATGATTTCATTCAAAGTTTTCCCAGTTTAACATTGTGATGCATTCTAGCCAGGTATCAGCCTCCTGGTTTCACTCTTCTTGTCTGCCCCCTCAGGATTTCATGTGTGCTGTCTGAGCAGGGTTTGACCTGGTTGTGTCACCGCAGCAGGGTCTGAGTGAAAACCTCTGCTCTTCTGCTTTTGGAGACAGCTGAGATGCACACAGGCACAGAGAGCCAGCGGCACCTCGCTCATCTCTAGGTGCACGTGGAGGTGCCAAACTATCACCCAGTGTTTTACCTGGACACAGCCCAGAGGGGAAGTGCCCAGGTGTGGGGTCCAAGCCCCCATTCTGGCTGACCACTGTGCAGGCTTGCCTGGAACCGCTGCCATGCTGTAGCATGGCTGTGCCTCGGATGAAGGCTCCACTGAGTCTTCCTCACAGGTGCAACACAGAAATATCTTTCTCAAACTGAAATGAAAAGGTTGCAGGCATGGCAAGGCAGGGGTTAACCACAGATGGAAGGGGGCAGAAGCAGCTGTGGATTCTCTTTCTCTGTGCTTCCCTGTCAGAGATGGGACCAGAAATGGGACCCTCATGAAGAAAAAAAGAACTTTTTATTCATTCATCTCTGGGCTTCTCTGGCTGTTTAAAAAGAAATAAAAACCTGTAGCACAACTAGCACCTTCTTTCCAACAGGTTCAGACAACAAGATGGCCACAATTCAAGCTTTCTACATACTTCTGTTCCCCACAGCCCAAACACAATACCAGTTACTTCCAATCCTACCTGCTCAGACAGCCACTGGGGCAGCTGGGCTTGCAGCACTATGTGGTTGGTGGATTTGAGAGCTGCCCCAGAGCAGGGGATGGAGCTGCTGAATCTCTGACCAAGCGCGTTTCTCTCCCCCTTCCCCTGGGACTGGCAGGGCAGAGGATGGGGAATACCCCAAGGTGCTCCTGGCTGGCATCAGTAGGTGCTCAGCTGCAGGAGGTCTTCAAGTTTAGAAGTCCTCAACCTCCAGTTTTGGCAGAAGAGAAGTGGGAGAATGTTTTGCCTTTCCTAGGGCTGGGCATGGGAAGAGGAGCTCCCAGCTCTTCCGCACAGCAGTCCCCCAGATTTCAAGGTGGGGAAAGCTGCAGCCCAGGGCCCCCTGTTTGACAGTGGGGGGTTGGGGGGTTGTGGCAGGGGAGAGTGAGCCTAAACCCACTTGGGTGATGCTGGTGGGAGGTTTAGACTGTATGGTCAGCCTCTGGACTAGGCTGTACAACTGCTTTTTGATTAAACCAGGGACAACCACTGTCCTGAGCGACTCTGATTCCTGTAGTTAAGATCTCAGGTTTCTCTGGCTTTGAAGACCTAAATTAACTGTGTGGTACAATCAAAGATGTGCTAAACTGTAGAAGTTCAAGGGAATATTAAAACGTGGATTCTGTAATATCTTTTAAATGTCTGGGTGTTTGAGCCTGCATTTCCCACTGCTCTGCAATGTGCAGCTGGCAGGCACTGCATGGGTGCTCAGCAAGGAGGGGTCTCCCCACCAGCACTGGGCTGGGGACATCACAGGTGGGGTGGGATAAGCATGGACTGAGACATGGGGCTCAACCCCTTCCTCAAACTGAAGCAAGCTGTCTGTTCCTTCATCATCTGAATCCACGTGAGAAAGAAGCCTCTTGTGTTTTTTAGTTCCAGAACAGGACCCTCAGAAAACTCATCTTCTCCTGTTACATCTGCCTGGGACCAGATAGAGCAGTCCTTAAGGCTATCCGTGTGCACGAGGCCACTCTAAGGTGTTCTGCATGCCTCAGTAAACTTATTTTTCGATTATGTAAAGTTGGTCAATCATCTTCCACAGATCCTCTTGCAAATCTCCCACTGTCTTCCAAAGCTGGAAGAGACAAAAAAAAAAAAAAANTTATTAACCTCATCTTCATACATGGAAAACTGAGAGTAAATGTTCTCTCCAAGGTTACCCCATGCACCCATCCAATTCTCCTACATTCCCATCACATCAGGTGACTCAATCCCTGTATGAACTTTCCTTTCCAGGGAACATTTTCAGCTACATAGCTATATCAATATTTAGTCCAGTTGTTAACTTCCGTAAGGTTTTGTCTTTTTATACTTTGAAGATCTATTGTTCTTAACCCCTTTTTATGAAATTCGCAGATGAGTTGCTGCATGGGTTCCCTTCTAGCCTCCAGTAGATAGAAATTAAGCACACTGTATGTAAAACAGTCTGAAAATCTAGACTTCGATAGAATGTTTCATTTTAAAACAATAAAACCCCCAACACTTTACCTTCCACTCTGCATGTGAGCCCAGCACCAGATTTTGGGTGTTCTTTAGTGAAGTTTTGCTCTTGCTACCTTTTCTCTCAAGTGCCAGCAGTGGATGTGATGGCATCAAACACTCCCCAGCAGAGCCAGCTGCCTTGAAGGGACATTCAGGGCCACCCTGGCTGCACAGCGACAGCCGTGGTTACTTGTGCTACTGTCACTGCTCAAGCAGGTTTGGCGTCAGCCATTTCAATTATTATTGATATTTGTTGTAAATGTATGAAGGACACTTCAACACAAGCAAGAAGCTGCTCTTCAGCTTGGCAAATAACCCTGCCTTACCTGCTCTAAAGAGGAAATAGATCTGCTAGATGTTGCTTTGGACACGATCCAGCAGGATGAGGCTGACACCTTCCCTGTTCAGATGTCCGCTGATTTACAGAGAAGAAAGGCTTTGGAATGTGAAATGCAGGTTAGGACCTGCTACCTCTGCTTTTTTCCCCCTCTCTGCCAAAGAGAACAGAGAATTCAGCACACTTTCCTCTGCTCCACACCTTGCAGTGAGGGAATAAGAGTGAGAGCAAGAGGTGCTGAGTAGCAGCCCCGTACCTGGCTAGGGGCAGCAGATGGGGAAGTCACTGTTTAGCCAATGGGAAGCTTGACTACCTGTAATTAACCTTCCTCTAAACTGATTGCTCCGAAGGAAGAAAAATGTTCATGCCTCTTAGAACTATATAAATAATTGTCAGACTGAAGTTGTGCATGATGCACTGTTAAAATCTTTGGGGCTTGGGGCGGTTTTTTGCTGTGGGGGTGAGGATAATTGTTTGGGGGAATTTTTGGGTTTGTTTTTTTTGTTTGTTTGTCTTTGTGGGGTTTTTTTTGGTTCTTTTTAAGAGACCAGTTCCTAAGCATTTACCACACAAAACTGTTAAAGATACAACATAGAAATTCAAATTAGCAGCTCTGTCTGGAAGAGAGGATCATGAACCACACAGAACTCAGCTGTAAAGTAACCATGGGATTTGGCCTCTGGGATTTTTCAGTGTGAAAGGGATCACCTCTTTGTTCCCTAGATGCTGCTCCTCTCTGCCCAATCCTGCACTGAATCCAGTGTTCTGGAGAAAGGGGAAAACTGATGTCTAGATCAAGGAGGAGACAAGAAATAGGAGCGCTAGGAAAGCATGTTAGACTGTGAAAGACCAGAAGCAGGAGACAGCTGCTGGCTGGCAAATTCTGTTGCCATCCTGCCACAGTTCAGACCACTCCAAAATATCCCAGCAGCGCACGTGAGAGTCATCAACCAGTTGAATGTGCCCTGGCGAAGGCAGTTTACATGTTTATTGTGAGATTAGATACTAGAGAATATTCGTAATGATGTGTGTTGTTAGTGCAGTGGAATCATGTATCATCAACAGTGATTTAGTAATCAATGCCCCGTAGTTCCTCTCTCCTGCACTGCTGTGGGAGTTAGGCATCTGCTTCCACAGAAGCTGTAAAAGACAGTAGAGTCACTGCAAATTATTAAATCCCAACATCATATAGGGTATAAACATCAGCTACATATAGCCATCCATCATGTTTTCTTTATCTCCATGAGTTTTACAGGATTTCTACCGTGAGACAAAAAGGGCCATCTTACAATTATTGAGGTAGTACTGCAAATACACATCTCTCTCATAACCTTGGATCCACAAACCAAACTGGCAAAAGACTGGCTACTTATCATGATGAGAACAGGAGCAAAAATGGAGCAGTGAGAAAAAGGGGTCTGGACAAGAGCTGCAAGACCGGACTCCACACAGAACTGATCCACTGTTCTACCCCAGTTAGTTTATATGTGGGCAGTTTATAGATTTTATTTATTTATTTAAAGCAAATATAAAGGTCTTTGTAAGCCCCTGTGATACACCTGAAAGCTACTTGAGGAGTTCTCTATCTGTACTTTCCTTCGGGGTAAATCTTGAAAGACAAAGATACTGAAGCATGGTGGAGGGTTACCTTGTGTCTGTGCTGCTTACCACTGCTGCTATAATCCATGTATTATGGGACTGGGTCAGCATGAGAAAATTGAGCCTGGAAGTTCTGGCAGCTCCTAAATTACTGAACTTGAGATGCTGGGCAGAGAGTGCATCCTTGTCCTAATGCAGTACTGGAAGAAGAACGAGGGTGGAGTCACAGATCAGACTGGTGGAACAGTTACACCAGTACTGGTTCTCAGTAACCACAGTTCTCCATTCTTGATCCCTAATCTATCAGACACCTTCACAGTCGGAAAGCTCCACCAAAAACAAAAGAAAAGAGAGAAGAAGGGGGGGACAGAGAAACAACTACATTTTAAGCTTAAAAAATAATCTTACACGGGAAGCACCACTAGCCTTTTGCACAGTGGGAAAACTATTCGCACCATAGCTGCTTGTTAAGAACTGGCTTAGAGAAAGGTTTGTAGACCTTTGTTAACAAAGATCTTCTTTCATGTTTTGCCAAAACAATTTAGTTGCTATTTGAATGTGAATGAGATCTACCATTAGATATCAAAAATGTAGCCTCAGTTGCTACCACAAAGGTTAAGAAATCATTCTGTGTAAGGTGGTCTCTCACTTCCTCAGGAAATTCAGCAACAGACCCGCTCAAGTGGCTTGTAGCCTTTCCAAGGTCATTAGTGTATCTGCCAGTTTTAATGAACTTTCCAACTTCTGTATCTAAAGCAGTAGAAGTAAAAGAATTAAGGTTCATTTGTTTAATAGCAAGTTACCTCAAACTGAGAAAGTGTGATGATGGTATTTTTTGTGCTCTCTGGATGTACCGACCTACTTAGGGAAAACTGTTTTCTACCTTAACCTGATCAAAGTGTTGTATTTACAAATACAAGTGTATGACACACAGAAAAACATTCCTCTGCTGAACCTAACAGTCCCTACCTGTCCATGTACAGAGGCAGTGAAAGATTTTGTGCAGAAGTAAAATGTCAGCAAAGCAAGAAATTATGTCTACAGGGGCTGCAGGTGAGGTGGCTTAAGTGCATTTTGTGTTCTCCTTTATGCTGCTGTCTGAGGGCACAGGCAAGGGCAGTGACTGTGAGAATGAGGGAAATCCATTCACATCATTTGCCCAGCCAAAAAAAAAAAATTGCTTTTGTCGAAAGCAATAGAAAATGTTTATCCCAGGTTGTTTTTGTTCTCTGGTTATTCACATTAGTTTTAGAGGACTGCCACAGCTAAGCAGAGTAGACTGATAGTAAAGGGTGGCAGTGGTGCTAAGTCTGCCTGAACTGTTACTTTGTGAAGCCCTGCAGCAGAAGGTGCTTTCCCAAAAAGCATGCTTTAGCTTCCTGGGCCTCACCATTTCCACATCATGCAGCACCACAGTCAAATGCTTTGCCGAGTACTGCAATACCAAGTCTTAATGTCATTACAGATTTGAAGTATAGTTATGCAGGACAAACGACTAAACAACAGTCTTAATAAACTTCATCTCATGTACATTGTCCTTATACACACACCCCCTCTTGGAAGTTATTCTGACTCCACATGCAAACCAGTATGTCTCTTAACTGTTGTCATCAGGTGCAAATTTTCCATTACATACACAGTCTCAGACTAGCCTGGGTAGCAGCTGTTGTGAACTTCTTGTGGCCACTTCTTGGAAGCATTTGGGAACACAGCATATTTAAGAGCAAGTGTTATCTTGCACTCTCTAGGCTATGCCTAGAATTGAGGCTATACATAAACCCAGATAAACGTCAGGTTTGTCTAAAGCCAGGGTTTAAATATTCCCTGCAATTCGTTCTGAACTTCAGCTTCTTGCATTCTAGCACAGAGTAACATCGAGGTTTTTACTTAGGTTGACTTGTTTTTACTTTGTTGCAAAAGTGTAGTATTTGTTCAGAGTTCTGACTACCGTATAATTCATAGAGGACTAAACAAAGTATAAAAACATCTAGAGAAAAGTATGTATCTGTTTCAGTAGCATTTACAGAAACAGTGTAAAAATCACTTTGGCTAATTAATTTCCTATCCAGAACCTGGAGCTTAAAGAAACAGTGTTCTTAAATCTATTCATAACAAAGCAGAGATGAGACTCCCATTCCTGGGGAGAATGCAAGCCACAAAAGTTAAAAAAACCCCTGCTAACACAGATCTCTGCCCAAGTGATCTCAGTTAAAAACCCCCAACCAACCAACAAACCAATCAACCAAAAAAACCCCACCCACAAATGAGGAAACAGCTGCAAATTATCTTTTTCCATTTCAGGACTGTCAGTTTTAGAGATGGCCAATTAAGCCCAGCCATTATTCATACATTTCAGACATCTACAAGCATGTCCAGTACAGTAAGAATTACCACTTTCACCTGTTCTTCAAATGGGCTGCCTTACATCACTGAACATGAAGCACAAAATGCTCCACGTAACACAATGTTGCTGCCACTGATAACTTCGTATCGACTTGTGCTAAGTAGGAGGTTAAGGTCAACAGATCGAACTGTTGGAAGCAACAATCTCCGAGCTAAGGATCCCAACACTCCTTCAGCTTTCAGGCAACATATTTGCTGGACTGCTCCCTAGCTGGTGAATGCAGCTTCTCAAGCCTTGATTGAGAATCCCTCAATTACAGGGCACAAATACCATAAACTGCAGTAAGTAGCCACCTCTCTCTCTCTCGCGTCCTGTTACCCTAATCCCCTGAGCCTGAATGCCTCCCTCACTGCACTGCAGCTACTCCCCAAGCTTTTGCATCTGGCTGCCTCACTGTTTCTGCACACTACTCTGCATAATTTACACAGAATGATCTAGGCTGGAAAAGACCTCTAAGATCAAGCCCAACCTTTGACCAATCACCACCTTGGCACTAAGTGCCACATTGGAACACAACACCTCCAGGGATGGTGACTCCACCACTTCCCGGGGCAGGGAGTCCATTCCAGCATTTAACCCTTTCTGTCAAGAGATCCTTCCTAATGTCCAACCCGAACCTCTCCTGGCACAGCTTGAGGCCATGGTCCTCTTGTTCTATCACTTACTGCCTGTAAGAAGAGACTCACCCCCTCCTCTCTACAGCCTCCTTTCAGGCAGTTGTAAGAGTGACGCAGTCACCGCTGAGCTTCCTCTTCTCCAGGCTAAACATCCTCAGTTCCCTCAGACACTCCACATAGGACTTGTGCTCCAGACCCGTTCCCAGCTCTGGTGCCCTTCTCCAGACACACTCCAAGCACCTCAGTGTCTTTCTTGAACTGAGAGGTCCAAAACTGGACACAGGATTAAAGGTGTGGCCTCACCAGTGCCCAGTACAGAGGGACAATCACTGCCCTGGTCCTGCTGGCCACACTATTGCTGATACAGGCCAGGCTGCCATTGGCCTTCTTGGTCACCTGGGATCACTCCTGGCTCATGTTCCACCACCTTGTGGACCAGCACCAGCAGGTCCTTTTCTGCCAGGCAGCTTTTCAGCCACTCTGCCCCCAGCCTGCAGCGCTGTCTAGGGTTGCTGTGACCCAAGTGCTTCACCTTATTGAACCTCAGCCCATCGATCCAGCCTGTCCTGATCCCCCTGCAGAGCTTTCCTATCCTCCTGTAGATCAACAGTCCCACCAAACTTGGTGTCATCTGCGAGCTTGCTGGGGGTGCACTCAATCCCCTCATCCAGATCACTGATAAAGATACGAACAGGGCTGGCCCCAGCGCTGAGCCCTGAGGAACCTCTTGTGACAGGCCAACAGCTGGATGTGGCACCATTCACTTTAACCCTCTGGGGCCAGATATCCAGGCTCGTTTTCTTACTCAGGGAAGAATGCACCAGTCCAAACCATAGGCTGCCAGCTCTCCCAGGAGAATGCCATGGGAGACAGTATCTATCAAAGGCTTTGCTGAAGTCCAGGTGGACAACATCCACAGCCTTTCCCTCTTCCACTAAGAGAGTCACCGGGTCACAGGAGGAGGTCAGGTTGGTCAGGCAGGACCTGCTTTTCCTAAACCCATGCTGATTTGTCTGGATCACCAATAAATACTGGTAAATTAATCAGATTGAAAGATTTAACTTCAGCGTTTCAGCTACTCTGCTTTCAATTTACTAAGAGTTTTCAACTGCAATTTATGGATAAAACATCATGGATTCAAAGGTATTGAGCAATAACCAGTTAGAACTTGTTCTGTCACCAATTTCTCCTGGCATATTCTATACCAAGCTTTTAAGATAGTTGGATGTGCTGGTGTTTCTTTTAACTACTTGTTAATAGCTCCTGGCACCAACACTCAGAAATAGCTAATGCAATTACATTTCATACACTTACCCTCTTAAAATCGTGACAAACTCTTTTAGTGGCCTTCCCTGACAATCAGGATGAAATTTTGCTGCAAGGGCTTTGTGGTCCTACTCCTTTTGCTGTGGCAACATCGACATTCAACCAGCCACTTGCCAGAAAGCTAAACAAAATCAATAGTGTTTCTCTCTCTCAACCATCTCACCACAACTCCAGCAAGTGACAAGGATGGCACAAGAGACAGCTGGACTCCCTACCCTGCTTAGCCATCCCATATAACCACATACTGATTCTCAGGGAAGACAAGGCTCCTGAGAAGACAGATCAAAGCTGACTTTATCACCCATGCCCCAGTATCAAGTATTGTTTAACTTCTATTCCAAAGTGACACAAAATGCAGAACGAAAGACAAGAAACCACAGATCAGTGGACTTAACTTTTATTGAGGGGGAAAAAAAGGTTTACATGTAGCTGTAAGTTTTTCCATCCATACTTTGAAAAGTTCAAAAAGGACTGGAAACAAAACTTGCTCCATCATTGGAAACAAAACTTGCTCCATCATTATTTCAATACCAAAAAGTTGGCTATTTTTTCTTTCATGAACAGCAAATTATATAACTAATTGCTATGTTCAATAAATATTTTTTCTCCTGCACCAATTAAGGGGAAATATTCAACCAAGTACCACAGACTCCAGGAATTTAACAATTTTAATTTCAATTGTTATCCACTGTATAGCAATTCAGAAACTTTTTTCTATAAAACACAGCCTTAATTTTGAGTGTACAAGGATCTATTCTCCCAGTCAGTCAAATACCAAATTTTGCTCTAGCTCAAACAGTCTACTCTCAAAGCAACTACCTGACAAAAAAAATTACAAAAAAAAAATCCTCTGGTTCATGACTATCTAGGCAAATTCATCATTACAGAAAAGGCTCAAAGTCATTACTTGTTTATCAAAGTAATAGGTAAACATTTTAACAGAAATCAGAAAGATTAACAAGTTACTTGGAAATGCAGGTTTATGTTAAAGTATCCGCGTGTGTATACTACATATGACATGCAAGCTTTAAAAATATCAATGCTCTCTTCTGATTAGTCAGGAGTCCAACTGTTTTAAAAACGAAATAGGAATGACTTCCAAAATGTATCAGCACTTTGGGGTTCTCTATTTCATTTTGCTCAAGATGTTTTACTACACAAAAACTACAACAATTACAATATTTAAGAGTATTACAATAAGGAGGGATGGAAAATAGGAATACTTCAACTGAAAATATGTATATTCTAAATGAACCAAAGACTTGTGAAAGAGCTGTAAGGAGGACAAGAAAGGGAAGATGGAAGGGAAAGCAGTAGGGATGCTAAAAGATCTGAACTTCGTATTTAAAAATCAAGTCCTCAACTGTAACTCTTCTGATCTTCAGTAGCGCCCTGGAAAAAACAAAAGATGACACAATTACTAATTATACAATCATAAACTAACTGTACACATGCTATCTCAGCTTAACTGTGCCCAGCTTTTTTTGCTTTCACATTCAGAATTTCCATTGATCAATTCATATAACAATTTTTATGTCAGCCAGATTCTGTTTATTCACTTGTATTTACTTACTTGGACTATAGGAACGGGATCTTGATCGCGATCGGTATCGACTATAATAAGGCGATGGTGATCGTCTCCTTTAAAGGAAATTAAAAAAGAAACCAAACAACATCCATTATGAAAGAAGCCTTATTCACATCACTTCTACAGAACAGAACCACTTCCTTAGCACTGAAAGACTTGGCCTGCATGAATGATTTCTGCTTTATTTGGCTCTGGCTTATGGTTATTTAACAAATGCTTTTACATTTCTCTATTTGATGTGTTTAAAATTAAGATATTCCCAGACAAAGAATTTAATAAACTCTCACTAGCCTTACAAACACATGAAGTGCTTTTCCAGATGCCTACAATTCTTGTTGAACAACATTCTCTGAAACCAGATAACTCACAAAACAGCGAGATGGTTATGAAATGTCAAGCATTAAAAATCCCATCTACAAATAATCCCTTTTTAAACAGCAGTGTGTATCAGCTGTCCCTGGTTCTATATACAGCATAGAAAAACGAGTTCCCTTTTTATCTGTCCACTTGATTCCCGGGGTACATGCTCTCCACCTCCTTCACGTAGCAAAGTTAACCCCTTGCCCAGCTGAAAAACCAAATTACATAAACACTGAAGATTCTGACTACTTTAATCCCACAAAACCTAAGGGAATGAGGCTCTAACACATAACAAGCATGTATGCAGAATATTGCTACAAACTGAATAACGTGTTTTGTCATACAACTTTTCAGTATTTCCTACAAATCCACCGTTCTTACAGAAATAAAATAAAGAGTAGGTACCTGTATCTGTAGTCATACTCTTCGTATCTGTCATACCCTCTGTCATACCCCCTATCATAATATGAGTCCCGGCGACGACCCGCTCCACCGCCACCACCTCCTCCACTGCTATTAGGGGAAAAAACAAAACCAAAACCCCTTTATATATCTATTCTTCATCTTGATCTAAATTATTAGATAAATAAATATAAGTTATTTTAAATCTTTTTTAAAGTGGTCTTGTAGTGAATCAGACACTTAAGACTATACCACAAAACAAATCTACAAACAAAATATTTAAATAATAACACCTTCAAAAACTCCCAGAAAAATGAGGTATTTGAGTCTAATTCCCATCAAAATCAAAGGCAAATGGGCACCCTAGTATTTCAGCATGCTAAGGATACATTAATTGATCATGCTGGATATTATTTTTTAATAATAGCTCCTTCAATATTTTTATAAATAAAGATACAATAAACTACAGTAGGATTTAAGAGTGTATGTGAACCACAGTACTGCGTTCTTTGTATTTTATCACAAAGTTACTCATATAAACTGGTACAACTCTAAATCTTTTTAAAAGCACCTGGAGTTCTATTTCTTCAACCAGACTCCAGCATTCAGTTTAAATCCACTGAACTTACTGTGTTGGCCTGCCCATGTAGATGCCTGGGGTGGGTGTATGTGCTCTCTTGGTGATTGAGTAATCCACTCGAATCCTCCTGCCATCCAGCTCCATTCCATTAGCATGCTCCATCGCCTGCAGGAGAGACAAGGAGCAGGGATGTGAAATCTGCAACCTACTGGTAACTATGGAAGGCTACGTACAAACACATTATTTCCCACCAGAAAAACAAGCCCTGGACTTGTCTTCTTTAGACTGGTTACTAGTGCCCCACTGTGGCGAATGGCTCATCTCTTGTCCCCATGCCTGTCTGCCGGTGGTGTTACAGGACCGCACTGGGGTGCCAGACTAATGCGACTCTCAATCCCTTCTTAAGGGAGCACAGCTTAACCACTAACACAGCCACTCTCTCTAGACTTTATCTTCTACCCATCTGAAAGGTAAACTGAAAGTCAAAACAGCTTTTTTTCTGAAAACTGCATCTTTCCTACTGCCGTCTCTGACCCAGAGGGGCCGGGCGGATTCAAAAGCTGTGCAAAACAGTGGCTTCCTGTAGGGTGCATATGGCCGGATTACTGCTCGTCGGCTGCCATTTCATGCTCTCCCAGCCTCCTGCCATCTCCCTTACAAGGACCTACTTCAGCAGAGCTTAGTAAAATGGCGGGTTCAGCCTACATGGATACCTAATTACAACCTTCCTCCCCACTCCCTCTCACAATAGCAGCTCGCTTAAGTGATACACACAAGGGTCTGCGCTCAGACGCCCGTGCCTTCAGACCCGCCCGCAGCCCCTGCACGCACTCGCTGGGTGTTCCAGCCCCAGCTTCTCCACTCTGAAAATCAATACAATGGCCCTTCACAAACTCAAACCATCAAAGTAAGTTCTTCAAAGGAGCACAGCATACTTTTGAGAATGATATTCATGCAAAAGTAACCTAAAAACCCAAACCCCAACAAACCCACAACAGTTAATTTTAACAGCTAATGCCGGACTTGAAAGGATTTTTAAAAATTTGCTTTTTGAATTTTAATAGCTTTTATTAGCTGCTACAGGATCTCTGAAATACCAGTACACACCACTTAACTTCCCAACACTAAGCACAGCACTTAGTCCAATATACATTATTGTAATTTTTCATGTGTGGAAAAGAGACACTGTTACAATCTTGAGTTAAAGAACATAACCACGTTGCTATTTTTCACCTGCAAAAAAAACCACCCAACCTCAAAACATGAAGGTGCCTCTAAGGAGAGAATTTTTTTCTTTTTTTCTTCTTTTTAATAATGAAACATTTATTCAAAAATCTCAACTCTAACAAGAGCCTTATTGAACTTACATACAAGTCATGAAGGAGATACAGAAACCTGACATCCACGTGATTTAACTGCTGTGCCCAAACTGGAAGTGACTGATGATCACTAACATATTTATCGAGAGTGCGTTTGTATTTTAATAATGCTGTTTGTGTCCATACTATATCGCCACCTAGTGATCTGTGTTCCCCTACAAAACTTAACTATATTTAGCCAACGGCACGGCACAGCAAAGAGCACTTCAACTCTTTCAACATACACTCAGGTATATTTTCTGTCTAAAACATGCTCCTCAGCTTTAGTTTCCTAGCCTTAACATCTTTTATTTAAAGTCCTGTTCCACAACGATGATCTAAATTGAAATAAATCTGTGCATGCATCCTAGGAAAGGATGTGTGCACAAACCTAAAAATGAAGGCTGCAAATATCTGGCTGAAAAATTAACTTTATGATGAAAAGCATCTTTCTGGAAATGCATCAAGTTAACCTGTAAGAAATTTTCTGCTTCACAGCATTTTTAAGTCCAGTCAACAACTTGCAGGATAGTAAACTTAGCTGACAAGAAGCCACCCCAAATCCAGAACACCTGGCATGTATGTCTTATTTAGTTAAGCCAACAAACACCTCTTCAAGAGGAAAAGTTCTTTGACAGAGCGAGCGGTACAGAGAAGAGCAACACACCAAAAAGAGAAATGAAGAATTAATTTTGAGAGTTGACTGTTTGTTTTAGAAATTCCAGGAAATGTGTTACATTTCAGTGGATAAAGATCAGTTCATGGTTACCAGACTGCATGGAACTCCTGACACCCTGGTCATAATGTCTAATGCCCTATCCAATATTAAAACATTAATTTTCTTATGGTTCAGCAGCTGCCAGCAATAACTGCCAAATAAAATTTTTAAAATAAATAAAATGTTTAACAGATATACAAAAATAATAAAGCCTCTTACAGTTCTGACTGCACCCCTCAAATGCAGAAAAGCCAAAACCTACAATAATTATTTGTATGGATGACTCACATTCAGTAATTATCAACTGGAAATTCCTTCTGAAGATGTTTCCAGGTTCCCTGCACCACTCTTAATGTACACATCTCAAGTCTTTGAAGTAAAGTACTTAAGTTGACATTATTAGGTAAGGACTGCTGCAAGACGACCAAAAGCCCTCTCTGAAAACCTGTGTTCACATAACTGATACAACAGTACTTATCTTGTATCAAGGCTGTGAAAATACATTAGTGATCCTAACCACTGGCATTTCTATGCTTTACTGAAAGTTTAAGTAGTTTACAAGAACATTTTGGATTTTAAAGTTTTATTGTATGTCATATTCAAAACAAATTTCAGTTTCCTTTTCTTGGTATTTTTGGGTATGCATGACTGCTGGGTTAAGAATATTTAAGTGCCAAAGAGAAAAAATTGCATATTCTCTCTAATAATGCAGAAGACATTCTCAAATACTGTTTAAGATGATCAAATGAAACTTTTAAAGAAAAAAATCAAACAATATTGGGGTTTAAGACACACAATGCCCTCTTAGGAGTCTTTAACGGTCAACAACCTATTTTTATTACAACCCGGATTCTTTTCCAAATATCTGAATGTTGTTAGAAGACTTGCATGGCTTTTGCAAGAGGACAGTAAGCAAGAAAACAGGATTCCTATCAACATAAAATATTAATTCTGGTAGCAAATTCTATGGAAAAACTGATTTTTGCAGGCTAGAATACACATCTACAAGTTTGCAGTCAGAAAACAGAACTAGGATTGGGAATGGCAAAGGTTCAATCTTGGATCACATTTTTAAAGTTTTAGAGTTTTAAACCTTCAGCAGACTATCCATAGTAATAAAACTTACTACCTATAAGGTGTTAGTTTGACAAAATGAGGAGTTCCCAAACTACAGTATCATCTCCAGTGGCTCAAAAAAGCAAGAATTAAATTTAACAAAGATTTCAATTTCATTTGATATTTAATACAGTATGTGAAGTTTTCTACATGTACAAGCAGTTAGGTAAACACCTTTGGAAACACAACTTTTAATTAAATGCACAAACTTACTTGTGTGGCTGATATTAGTTAAGCAATCAAGAACTCACCAAAAAAATGAGAAGACTTGCAGTCTGGATAACTACTTCAAACAACCTGACATCACTACAAAGTTAGCAACATACAGACTGAGTACACTTAAACAGTCAAACATGAGCAGTTTATATTGTGACTTATACTGAAAATGTGTTTTCATGATTTAAAAATAACTACATAAGATACAGTGGTTTTTTTTTTTGGCTCACTGTAGTTTTGGGGGTTTCTTTGGTTTTTTTACCAGAAGTTCTTCCCTACTGCATTTAATGCCACTGATAAAAACACCATCTCCACTCTATCACAGGTACAGCAAGGGATGAAGGACACAATGGATTAGATCCCTCCCTCCAGTATATTGATTACTCATTCAGTTCTGGATTTACTGAGAACAACTGAAAGAAAATCCTGAAAAAAACAGAACTGATGGAATTAATAAAGAAATCAAGAAACTCATCTTTTTACACTTGCTGCAGTCTGCCAAGTTCAATTCAAGTGTCCATTTCACTTCTGAACAACACTCAACTTACATTCTCTAGTCTGAGATTTAAAAAAAATTACAATATTGTCAATGATAACTTTTAAACATATACAATTGTCAGCTTAAGCATCAATAGATTCAATGTATTATCTTTAAAGCATACTTTAGAGCTTCAGAGTCAAGAAATACAGGATTTTAGAGAACCAGAATGAAGAACTGGATGTTTCTGTAACTATTAGCAATTTCATGGTATTTCAGAGTCTCCAGAAGTCTGTAACTTGTAATTCCAAACATTTGAGACCTTCTAGTGCTCTTTTCTGGTACATCAAGGGTTGTTTTTGATACCATGAACAATACTTAAACAGTTTCTTCAACAAGCAATGGGAGTTTTGTTCAATAATGTTGGTTCTAAGCTTGCACCACAGATTACGTTTTCCAAACTGAACTGATAATCTCCATTATTATTCTGGCCTTTGGCAACTGAATGATGTTAATGGTTTGTGTTGACTGTTAATGAACAGTACTTCACAAAATGGTTCTGGAAGGATGGTCAAAGGTCTTTGAAGAAGAACATCTAACTAGCATTAGAAAATTCCATATTGCCAACAGCTGCTGTAGCTGATGCTTCTTAAGATGAGTTCCTCCTACAGACAGTAGATCCACAGTAGCCTCAGTTTAAACAACTAACACTTCACAGTCTGAGCTACTGAAAAGCTGGTTTAGCAGCATATGAAATCCCTGGTAACTGTAGTAAGAACCACGTCCCTCGAACAGCCAGCACTTTTCACTCATGATCTTCTCAACTTACTGTTAACCCTGACACAATCAATTCCTTCCCCATCAACCTAGTTTTTTTCTCATGCTAGTACATAGAAGTTTGTGATCCTCTTAAACACAGGAAGAAATTCCTTACGTGATGGGCTGATGAATATCCTCTATAATTTAGTGAAAATATTGCAAACCAACACTACAACACTGGCTCCATGCCAGTGTTGCCAATACCGCGAACTATGTAAGAGATTGTGAGAAACAAGTCTTTAAAAGATGTTTACAGATATTGCTCTTTGCATGTTGCACATGTAGTTCTGAGGACTTGGAAAAGGGTGGCCAAGACAAGACACTGCACCACCAAAAGCAAAAAAGCAACACCAAATATTTTTTAAAAAACCAACAACGTTTTGAAATAAAAACTTCACAAAAAATGAAATCCACTATACTCATTCTAAAACCAGGTAGGTAATAACAGAAGCTTTTCAAACAGGCTTTGAACAAGCTCCCAGACAAGAACATTGGCACAGCAAAACCTCAGGTTTCTAGACAACCATTAGACATCCATCAGATGTTTCCCAGACATCCATCAGTCCTTGACATTTACTGTCTGCTACCACACTTTGAACTAAAGACAGTGTCCACAAGCATCTTCAATATGGGTCAAAACCTAAGATTCCTGTCGTTATTTTGCAAACACTTTACCACTGCAATAAAAGACATCTGATGGAAAAGGAACCTTCTGTCTGATCCTCAAGTTTCATCTTAACCTCAGCAGAGTTTCAAACAGAATAGAACATATTCTACAAGTAATCTCCTGGACTGGACACACATGCTTTGAAAACTTCTTTCTCGGTCCTGGTAAAGTGCAATGTCTGAAGCTACTGTGATGCTTTGACAGCTTCTCTGTCTAGTAAGAAGCTAAGCCTGTGTTCCTCTTTATAACGAAGGTGATCACGAACAGCTAACAACAAGGCTGCTACGGTGTCATAATCTGAAATTCTGAAATTTTGAAACAGTTTAAGTAAAATAAACTCTAAAACTGCCCCTTCAGTGTTTTTAGGACACTGAGAAGTATCACCTTAGGAAATGATATTTTACTTTGTCTTTGGAGTTTCAACACATCAAGCTAGTTGACAACTCAAAATGTCTTTACCACCATATGGACACTATCCCACTTGATTTCAGAATCATGACCCACAGCAACAGTTTAACTAGTGCAGTAACTGATCCAGTTTGTAAAAGTGGTAACAGGGATGACAAAGATCCTGAGGGATTTCACGTGCAAGAGAATCCATGCACAATTGACACTGATCAATCTTTAAGTTATGGAAGTTTAAACATTAACTACTCACAATTAATTTCATGTAAAATTTTAGTATTACCTGTATTTCAGAGCATGTCTGCTGAGAAGCTTCCCCGTGCTAGCCCTCCTGAAGGGCAATGGTGAAGATTATGGAAAATCCTCATTTTTCTGCAGAGTTCTACTCTCAGTTAATCCACCGATCTTTAAAAGGGCTGGAATTTAGTTCAACATCTCATCTCTTTATTTAGATGTTTAGGATGTTGAGGGTGTGGGGTTTTGGTTATTGTTTTTGGTTGGAGTTTTTTTAATTATTGTTATTTTTAAGAGGAAAGTTACTTACTCAGAACAGAAGTAATGCAAGTGTCATTGCTTTTATGCATACTCAAACTTTTCAAACTATCTTCCAAACAGAGAATTGCTTCATTTCCTTCAGGATTCTCCCACAGGGCCTGTCACAAAATTTCACACCTACAGCTCTATCTATCTATCTCCCCTTTTTCTACACCAGCTGCCACTTATTGCCATCTTCAAATATGTCTTCAAGGCCCACGAAATAAATCAAATAAACAAGTTTCTCTTCTGTCCTTCTTGCCAAAGTATTTCAGTTATTCAAGTTCCAGGTGTTGGGAGGGTTTGCATCCCTTCCCCCTCTTCAGGCACCAACCCGTTGGGGAAAAGAAAAATTGGTTTAATTACATTCCAAATTATTTCAGTTGTTGCTTAAGGCCCTAATCTTTACTTCTGTATTTCTGAATGCAAGTAACATCCCTTCTTGTTTTCCTTTGCATTCCAGTTTCATAGCATCTGCCAAAACAGCTTTCTACTAAACAAATTACTTCATGCTATTTACACGGAACATTTTAAGAAATGCATGGTGTCACGCATGACCATTGCCCATGGCAACCAGGAAAAAAACTACTTCTTAAGACATATGAAGCCATAAAACTGTTACATGAATGTGCCAAGGAATACTGTGCAAATATTTTGGATGTGACATATTTTACAAAACAGCTACTTTTTCAAAATCCCAACAAATTCAGTGTCCAAAGACATAGAAGGCTAGAAGTTAGAAGAGAGTAGGCCATTAAAGACAGATGGATACACAGCTATCCACCCCATGAACCTCTCTACCAACCTGTCCAACTGAGAGTATAGGAAAATATAGAAGGGACGCTAAAGGAAGTTTTGTGTCCTTTTACTCAGCTCTATAACCTGCAACAACTACACATATATACATCTACAAAGACTACTCTTCCCATAAACTGATTCTCAGTTGGATCATACCAGAAGTCAAAGACAAGAACTAAGAAAAGTTCAATCAAGTAATCCAAAATACCAGGTTTTTTTCATTAAAGTATCAAGTAGCATGAGAGTTCTTATTCTTCAGCTCCCAACAGGTTCCAGAGTTGTCATCCTCCCTACCTTCAATGCTAAATGATCTATAAAGAGAGGAGTCATATTTAATATCTCCTCATAAATAAACATAAATTATCAAATGCACACAGAATCAAACAGCAAATCTGAAACATCTACCCAAACCTATTAATCCATAAAGAAGATGAAGTCTGTGACTTATTTTGTCGCAAAGAGATACTCACACAACGCAGGCTTAAAGACTTTTTTTAGAGGATGTGTCTTTACTTTTAATAGCAACTTTATCAACAAATTTCAGTAAATGTGGTAAAGTTCACAGTGTCATTACAGGGGTAAAATCCTACTGCTGATTGTATATTGTGGTGAATCGTAACGCAGGCTGCTGTTCATATTCTTTTATTCTTTCCTTACAGATCAATTATACTAACAACTCACTCTAGCTATTAACAGCAATTGACTAAGGCACAAATCAAGACAAACCCCACTGTTTTTCAAATGTACGACATGCCTAAGAGAAGAAAATGTGAAGGGAATCTCCAGAATTTTGGTTAAGAAAACAACTTTAAAAAGTTAACTTCCCAAATGTTTCAAAAATACTATAGACACAGAAGGCTCAAAGATTTATTTGCATTTTGAAGTAACAGATGAATCTCGAAGTCCAGTGCTCATTGGTGATTCAATACACACATCTGAACACAGAACTCAAATGCTTCATTTGTTTAAAAGTACCACACTGCTTGAACAAAGCATTTTAAATTTATCTCACTGTGAGAATCTGCTAGAGAATACACACTCAAAAACTTGGTTTTTTTTTTTACAGGCAATTAATGAAGATAATGCATAAAGAGCACACCTAAGAAAAGTAGTAAAACATGCATTTACCTCTTTAGAATCATCAATTCTCTCAAAATAAACGAAAGCAAATCCTCTTGATCGTCCAGTCCGCTGATCATAAACCACATTGACACCAGTCAAAGGTCCGTAACGGGAGAAGACTTCACGCAAATCTCTCTCAGTAGTGTACAAACTGAGACCAAACACTCCGAGACAGGTATTAGGATCTGGATTAGCCTGGTAACACAAATGTTCAACTCCAATTAATTTTCATTTAAAAAAAAGTCTTATATAAAAAATTATCAATTATAAAATATTTTATCTGAAGAAAACTAAACAGGTTAACACTCTAACAGTTATCATTCTAATCGTAAGATGATTTCATCAAGCAACTACTTTCAATGGTTTTTATTTTAGAAAAAAGACCAAGACAAACTTCTCACGTTGGTAAAAAACTCAGTTGATAAAATTTAAGCATTCTGATTTACAAAAAAGCTACAGAACAACAGGAACCCACATTATTAGTATTTCATACTGAAATTACCAACATGGGGCAGACACCACACACAAATCTGAGAAAAGTTCTACCAGCCTGAACTCCCACCTTCAGCCCTCTTGCATGGTTATCACAAGCACTAGAGTACACACTGCCTTCAGCTGCCCACACTACATGTGAGCACTTGAGCTCCTAAGCACAGACAACTGAACTATAATCTAGCTTCTACTGAAACTTCCTCCCCCTCAGCATTTCCTATCCAACTATACTGAAAGTCAATATTTACATTTGAAAGTTAATCTTTCCACTTGTAAACTGGATGAAAGTCACCTGCTTCTTTCATCTAGAGAGCAACAAGTGTTGAAGGCCAGTTCTGTGAAACTGTAATCCGAAAGCATGCACACTCCTTTAGCGCAAAACTCTTGACTCTCTAACATGATGTGGGATACTTAATAAATTTCACTTCAACTAGACAAAGTCAAATATGTAATAGTACAAGGTCTCTTTTAGGTTCAAAATTTCTCTACATGACATAGAATTCATATCTAATGCCAAATCCTCTGTTAGAATTATTTTGATCAAAACTAACATGTTTTTCAGTTAAGCTTCTGGCACCTTTAATAGTAGATGCAGCAACTTAGAACACCAGCAACAAGCACAGAGATTTAATGTTTCTGCCAAAGTAACAACTGGAAGTTGACACAGCTGAAATGCGTATTTCAGTTTCAGATAAGCCATCTATGCACACTAATTTATGCCTCAGAGCCTGCTTTTCAGCCTGATTCCAAGAGCGAAAAGGTTTAGATCTTCTGTCATATTTTTTTCAGTGCATTTGTTCAGGAACCTATTGCGAAAATAAGACACCCGCACTACTCATATATTTGAGGTTAATTTCTTTCCATTTGTCAAAGTTCAAACTTCTGTTTTAAGACATGAATCTTCTGCAATTCCTCACTATAGCTGAAGAGCACAAGACCTGGCAGTTTGTAATTCAAAAGTTTTAATTATACACGTCAAGATATGTATTTTTTACTCCATATTTCAATCTATCTGATAGTTCCAATTGCATTGGCAGCTATACTCATTTTATTACTGAACTCCTGTAAGTATAATGAAATCTGTCTTTTAAATCATTGTTTGGGTAAGTTCCTCCACACATCCATACCTGTTGCCCTTTTTAAACATCCCTCTTACACTTAAACCTTATTAACTTTCCTGAGGCAAGAGAAGCATTGAGATCAGTCTGCAGACCCTAAGTGCCAAGCGCCAACTACATCACCACTGGAAGGCCTAAACTGACTGTGGAGGACTAAAGGGCAGCTTTTGTATTAGGTTTTTGTACTGCCTCCCATCAACCCAGTATGCAAGCTCTCTCTACAAGAAAAGAAGTGGCAAAATTGCTACCAATTTCCCTGGTGTTTTTAGGACCTTGTTATTAAGGGGACTTCAAATCTGTCTGATTTCAGTTTTGTTTTGACACTACTAGAACCACTCCATAAGAATTATCGAGAAATTCACTGCGAAAACACTCAAGTTTCACTAAGACATTTCCAACGCAGAAAAACGTCTTCACATAGCAAAGCATCCTAGTATTTCCTAAAGTAGTAAAGTGGATTCTTCCACCTTTCACCAGAAAGGTGGCCAAACCGCTTCATGTTCAGCTATTTCTGCCAATTTTTCAAGACATTAGATTAATATTTACCTCACAGTGATTAGATGCTGGCAACAATCCATAAAAAGCTACTATGAACATTGCTTCACAACAGCTTAAACCACTGCATGCTGGCACTGCTGGAATCTTGCCCTTTCCCCACTCATCTTCTCCCTCACATTGGTATTACCTGCTCCTGGTGATCTGCTTCACCAGGGTAGGCATGCAAAAAAAACCCTGTACACTTTTTGACAGAACTAATAAAAAAACTTGCAGACTAAACCAGATTAAAACTAAAAGGATCAGAAATGTATCACTGCCCTCAACAAGGAAAAGGCAGAGCTGTGTAGCTGTGTGCAATGACGCTCATTTAGATCAGCCTGAAGTGATGTGAAACTCGAAGCTAAGGCACTGAAACAGATTAGATAAGAAATTGGAGTGGATGACTATGAAGATTAGGGGACTGGAGTACCTCTCTTATAAAGAAAGGCTCAGAGAGCTGGGCCTGTTTAGCTTGGAGAAGAGATGACTGAGAGGGCATCTTATCAATGCATACAAATATCTCAAGGGCAGGCATCACAGAGATGGGGCCAGACTCTTCAGTGCTGCTCAGCAACAGGACAAGGGGCAATGGGCACAAATTGAAACACGGTAAGTTCCATCTAAAGATGAAGAAAAACTTCTTTGAGGCTGTCTGAACACTGGAACACACTGACCAGAGAGGCTGCCGAGTCTCCTTCTCTAGAGGTGGTCAAGACACGCCTGCACGGGATCCTGTGCAGCCTGTTCTACATGAGCCTGCTTTGGGAGGGGTTGGACTACCCGACTTCCAAAAGTCCCTTTCAACCCCAACCATTCTGCCGTTATAAAGAAGGACACTGGGAGAAATCTCTCCTCAGAATGACAAGATTAGTACTTTGGTTGGTGTAGCTATACTTTCTCCTGCTCACACAGAGACACTTCTCATTTACATTTTGAGAGACTTACTGCTCCTCCTTTTCACAACTGTAAATTTTTCTAGTCTATTATAAAGATTTACATATTACCTAATAACACAGGGCTTTATTTCAAGGTAAACCAAATTAAATAATCAGAAGCATAAAGTCACAAGAAACCTTTAACATATGCTCTATAAGCAAATAAAAAGTTGGGAATTTCCTTCCACGGATCCCCATGTCAATCTTATCAATACCGTCAGGTTGCCAGCACACACAGAGGTGGTCTCATTTTTGTAAAGGTTACATATACTCGGAACTGTAACAAAAAAATAGCATCAGAAGAGCTCAACTTCTAGAGCTGAGGGAAGCAGATGTCACTGTATCTGCACGTACTGACTTGCAACAGAATGTTTTTCAATTAATTTCTAGAACTTCCCTGCCAGTTGCAGGCCCAAGAAATAAGCGCTCAGCTGTAAGGACAGAGATTGCTCCACACATACCCCCCACTCCCACCCAACTCCCGTATCCCCCAGTGACGACCCAGCAGGTCAAGCTCAGCCTGCAGGTAACCTGGACTACACTGATACCAGCAGCAATTGTTTTGTTGATACTCAGCCTTTATGAACATGACATACTCTGCTGCCAGTGTGCCTTCTCCTGTTGGACATTGGAGAATGACTACGGCTCCTTCGACGACGGTATTCTGGTGTGTACGATCTGCTTCGAGAACGTCTCCTATGGGAATGAGAATGGGACCTGGAACGAGTGTAACGTCTGTGCGAATGTCTTCTGGACCTGGATCTTCGACAAAGAGAAAGCCTTTAGTCAGGGCATGTGCACATAAGGCATTGAACTGTAAACCATACATTTTCTAGAGAAAAATCTTTTTTTAGATGATCTCTACAATTAAAATCATTAAGCTTCTTCCACCTTGCATATTCAAAGATTGCATAGATCTTTAATAACCTGCTCGGTAGCACCATTTTTAACTCTTTGAGAGTACTTCTGGCATACATTGAGGATTATATTCACAACAATTTCCAGGAATTTCAAAGTTTAAACTTACATCAGGCTTGGCTGCTTTTCTAACTAACAATTGCACAGTGACACAGAAACTAGATTTGCCACTGTAAGGTACTGTTTTGACTGAAAAATTGAAAAATCTGGCAAGACTACAGTGCTGCAATATCTACAAGTGAAGTTCGTCTAGGCATGAAAACTACTCCAGACAAAAAAAAAAAAAAAGCAAAACCCAAACACCTGCTTTACTCCTCAAGCACTTCTTTGCATACATCTTGCTGGCAATAAGCTCAGTTTAAAACAGGTAGGTAATCATCTGGCTAAATATTGCAAGAAGAGAAACTGTAACATTAGCTGAACTTTGGCAATTCAGAGCACAGCAACTCTTTCAGTTGCTCTTGTATAAAGTGTGTAAATAGAGAACATGTGTTACTGATGTCTCTGGGAAGGAGAACCAACTTAAGACTATTCCTCTTTCTGCTCTAGTGCTACAATTGCTATTTTCTGGTTTCTCTCTTATTTGACTAAAAAAAGATTCAGTAGCTCTCCCCATTTTCATCAGTATGTTGGTAAAAGGGAATAGAGAAGATAGGTAGTATAAATCAGGTAATATTTATGGCTTATTTAGAGAAAAAAGCCCAAGACATTCCTCTTCTGATCCATGCAAGCTCTGTCAGAACTGGGAGCTATACAGCTTTATCTCCACACATCCATACTTGGGGTAGAAAAGGACAGAGAAGGACATCTGCAGCATTGAAAAATTAATTTAAATCTTGAAACTCTCATAAATCAAGAACCTACCCACACCCAATTTAAGATATAGTTTTTGATTATGTTTTTAAAGCCTCCAATGAAAGAATGTCAAGAACATTCACAAGCAGTGTTTTCCAGTATTTCCAACAGTTAGAGAGCTTACTCTTTTCATCTAACCCTGACTGCCTTTGCACCAGGTCTCATTTGATTTTTTTTTCCCCCTAAAGGAGAGGTCCACAAAAGAATTCCCCCAGGAACAATTTTGGGAGAAGGAAGCAGGAGCTTCACAGAATTGAAAGGCAATCCATTCTCTCCCTTCTGGAAGAGACAAACCTACACATTTCAGTTGTGATTTCTATGTTACTATTTCTATTTATAGTACTTTCTCTATTCATACCCATGAAATCATTTCCCAACTTTGTCCACCTATATGAGCACAAATATGCAAATTAACACATCCCTGTTAACACATCCCAGAAAGCTTCTAGTTTTTACAACAGGGAAATTTCATCAATCTACCAAAACAACAGCAGTGACATTGAGTTGACATGAATAACTTTCTGAACATACCTTGATTTTGATCTTGACCTAGAGTGCGATTCAGAATGTTTGGAAGCCCTCGATGGACTGCGAGATCCTGACCTGCTCTCTGATTTTACACGAGCAGGACTCCCAGCTGGAGATTTTGACTGGGAGCGAGATTCCTAACAAAAAAGACAGTATTAAAAATGGTATTGGTTGTGTAAATGCCTAACTCCTAACATTTAAAGTACAGTAATTCTATTATATTGATTGCTCCTGAAAAACAAATGGTTAGGCAATACCCTCCAAAACAAATTTCATTTTGCTAACCCACTGTTAATATTGTATGCTTGCCTCAAATAGTTCCCTGCTTGAACCAGATCACCAATTCTCTATTAACTAAGTAATCATGCAAATTCATCTACAACTTGATCATACAGACACTGGAACATAAACCATACATTTACTTAACCTAGGACCCATTCATTCTTCCAGATTCTTTTAATTCTACTTCACTCTTGCTTTCTACTTTTCTTCATTCTTCATTGAGTTTTTCATTTTTCATACTTCGTGTATTCTTCCCCAATTCAAACAATTCATTATAGCCTTAAAAAAATATTCAAGTGCTTCTATCTGACCAATCTTCTGTTCAATTTTTTCCCCCATTCAATTTTAATTTTCTGATCTTTAATACTTTTCATTAGCCTTCTTTTATCTTGATTTATCTTCCACATTCTTGGAAAAAACTCTTCAATTTCTTCACGAACATTAACCTTAATGGAAAAAGAACATTTAGTATATTTAAGCACGTGGGGATTATAAAACTCTGCTGGAGTTCAGATGTTATCTACCAAATTGAAAAGCCAGCAGGTAAAGTGCAAGAAACTATTTTATAAAACAACTTTAAAAAAAAAAAATCTTTAAAACTGTATAAGTGTCTATGTTCTAGCAATAAGCTTACTGAGTTCTCAGTGTTTTACTATATTTGCAAAGCTACCCTCCTCCCCTCTGAGATTTTTTTGGTAAAATACATAGATACACTAAAAACTAATTAGCACAAATATATTGAAGTATTGATATCAGTGATTCCCCCCCCTAAAATAATAACTACGTGCTTCTCAGTATTGAATATCCCAAATTTTACTCCTACAGATTACTAAGACACTCTCAATTCAACAAAATGGCCAAAGATTTCCAGTCAAAACCTATCTATGTACATACTTACTCGCATAATACATGCACACAGGTATAAGCAACATAAATTATTATTCTTCCTACTTTTTCTTCCTCATTGTTATCCTGTTTTCCTTATATAATCCATATAAAATAAGACGTAGAATAGTATAGTTAAAGAAATCCAATAAAAGTAAAAACAGGAGGGGTTTTTTTCTTGCATGGTAAGGCACACAAGAGAAAAACTAGGAAAACAAGCAAACAAAGAGCAGGTTAGGATTTCCTCACATTTTATAGTATACAGCATTTCTAGGGAGCTTAGCTATAAAAACCCCTACAGAATAGTATGCTACAAACATATGTAACCTCACAAAATACTTAATGAAAAAATGCATAGCAAGTTCTCCTCCCAAAGGTGTTACATTTCATGTTTATTTGCATGATTTCTCCTCCTGACTGTCCTCACAATTTTTTCTCAATTTCTTTCTTACTCTACCTGTGTCCAGATTTGCATTTTCTTTTGCAGTTAAAATTCTTCACTACTTTGGGCTGGAGTTCTTTTCAAAGGATGCTGTCCTCATATTTCAAGACAGTAAATTCATCAGAAATGGAAGCTAAAAGGCTCGTTACTAACATTACAACTATTACAGCCACAGTACCATTCCCCCTTACCTCAATAAAAAGGACAAAGGATACATGGAGAACGTCACCTATTAGGATGATAGGCCTGCCAACCTTAACAATGAAGGCCAAATTCAATGCTTGGCTGTGACAGGTGGACCATGTAATCAGGTCTACATAACAGGTTACCCTTATGAAAATGGCTATGTACTAAGCTAATTACATTACTTCACCGAAATAAATTATGTACGTGCCTTTAAATATTACCAAATTTGATTTGGTGTTTTGACATTTGAAATCCACTGTTTGCAATAAAGAAAAATTTCTCTTAGAACCACTAACATGATTTTTTTATCACATCACCTCACCTCTGTCTTAGTACTCTTCAATGTTTGATAGCCTCCTAAATTCTTCCATTTATAACTCACCCCTTGCAACAACTGCCAATTTCTCTGGGAACTATTGGTATTTCTCTCCCTAGTAAAAACGATCAGTAATAAAGAAAAACATTCAAAGTGACATCAGATTTAGAAAACACCCTTCAATAAAAAGACAAAGAATGCACCCTCCTCAAACACTCCTTCTTCGTAAGGATACTGCATTGTCCATACTTTTTACATTTGAAAGACCAATTCTTGAACAAGAACTCTGGAAACCTGAACAAAGGCAACCCCCCATCCTCTCCCACCCCCCGCCCTGGTCCTGCACAATCTAGAAGTGTTGGTAGGTGCCAAAAACACCACGGACCCAATTGCTCCCGTACAACGTAGAAGTCAGCTTAGTGTCCTTAGCTATTCAACTGAAGCATCTTACGATACCACCCACAGAGTCTTTAATAATATCAGCTATGAGAGCAAAGCTGTATTAAGTTGACAAAAGCAAATATTACACCATTTCTTATAGGTTAAGTCCTTTTGGAAGTATGTCTAAGACCCCTAAGGGCTGCATTCACTAGTGTAAAACTTGAAAACTGGAGTGACAGAAGGGACAGTGTAAATTCTTAGAGATTTCAAACTTCCTCAACCAACTAACTGTAGATGCAAACTGCAGCTGAAGAGAGATTACCTGATAACAGTTGCACATTGTCATTGGCAAGCAATTACACCTCATCTTCTGATGCAACATAGTTCACCTAGTTATAACTCCTACAATGCTTCAAAAGGAGACTAATGGAATCACAATAACCTGCAAAAGTTTAAGGACTTAAGGATGACGCTGAAGAAGTACCTAGTAATACTTTTATCAGCAAGACTATAGGCAGGGATTAAGGGATTCAGGGCCTCAAGGAGTCACAAAGGGAGATTTTAAAGAATTTTTCTCCTCTACTTTCCCACTATAATGAAACAATTCGCAAGCTGTATATTAGTCTATACCACAGACCAACCCAACTGTTCTTCATAAACTATTTATATCCATTCTGCAATATGTATGACAAAAGTATTCAACATTCTTAGTATGTCATCTTTAACACAAGAAAACAGACAACTCTATTACTAAAATCTCTCAATTTTGTATCAGTCTGATCTTAGCTCCATTCTTACCACAGAAACTAAATACTGGGTAGGAGAAAAAAGACTAAAATTGCACTTTGGCTCCTCAGCACTTTCTTATCTTTCTGTTCTAAAGATCCTCAGTCATTTAAGGGCCAGAGATGAGACTAAGCTTAAACTCAGCTTCTCATCCCACCACCTTCCTACAGAACAGTACCTATCTTAATGCTTTGGGCTCTATTACGCAGCTGTCCAGTCACTACTTTCACCCTTACAAACTTGTAGGCAGATAATTCCCTATCCCCATGTCAAACTACCTAGATTTGCTGTCACTAGAGCCTGCAGGAAAAGAAACAAGAGCTTTGTAGAATCAGATCAGATTTCCCTTTCAAAACAAATCCTGTATCTGCCAATAACATTTTTCCCAGCAAACACCTCTCCCCAAAACACCAATGCCACCTAAACAAAAATCATTCCCCCTCCCCACCAATAATTACAAAAACCCCAACTCAATTGTAACAGTGTGCTTCTTCAGAGGAAGATGTAGTGGCTTCCTCAAATACACCCCAGGAAATGGGACTAATGATTTACCAAGAACTGAAAGTTGAAGCCAAAATCGTAGACAAACACAAAATCTAAGGTGCAGCTTCAGTTACTGATTCTCTGGATAAAATGCACAGCTAAAAGCATTTAAAGAGAGCACTGAGGAGTATTTTAAATCCTTGTTATTATCTTCTTTCTTCTCAGGAAGAATAACAAGCCAAAGTGATATGGAAAGGATCTCTCCTCCTCCTCCATTACTCCATGATCATATAAACCCAGTCACTGAACAACTATCAACAACTTTAGATGATCCATCTCAGCAAGGCATCAGTCAGTCCATGTATTTCATCCATACTGGTAAGACTGTTTAACTGATCCAAGTTCTATCTACCACTTAAATTCCTTGCATCTTTCAAAATAAATCCTACTTTCCAATAAAATTACTATTTTAAAAGCATTTAAAACACTTTTACACAGAGGAGAACTGCAGAAGTCTTGAAGAAGTATTCTTTCCATTTTCTACCCATCAAGAGAAGGTATGATAAAGAACATGGGGAGGAACCACAACAAAACAAAACAAACTGACCAACCAACCAAACTAAACCCCCATCAAACCAACCAAACAAAACAACCCCCTGTTCTTTCACGCTGCTCTTCTGTCCTGAACATGTCATGCCTTACCTCAACTCCCACCTTACAATTTCAGAGTATGACTGAAAGGCTATCAAAATTTAGAGCGAGATGCTAACTAAAAATAATTATGTAAGTTTTAATTAAGATTTCTACAGTAAATCACAGGAAATGGAAAAAAAAAATCATTAAATCACACAGAAATTTCAGGTGAAATTCATTTGACCTAGGGTGAAAAAAAGGACAGGACAAGTCATCTAACAATACCATTTCCAAAAATCCTGTTAAAAACGCCTACCCAAATGAAAAAATGAATGAAGTCAAACTTTATTAAAAGGGGACAGAAAAATGTAAGCAGTCAAAAAAGAAACATGAATTTAGCAGCAGCCCACATTCACTGGATAAAACTGTTAAGCTAGTGGCATCTCACTCAGGAGGACAAGATTACGTTTTGACAGGAACCTACCAACTTTCCTTGAAACTCACAAGAGAAGTCAAATCCTTTTTGCTTCATACTATGATCTGTCACTATACTAAAAAATAAAACGGATCCCTTAATTAGCTACTCTTCTATAAATATTACAATAGTACACATAATAAGCTTCTGTATAAAAAGCATCTCGTAAGTTGTTACCTTGAAGACATGGATATTTTAGAAGTTACCAACATAAGCAAGCTTTATGTATTTCTCAATGATCCCACTTATGAAAAGAAAGAAAAAAGGAAGAGGCCTCAGCAATAAACTTTTTGAAATTACAAGCTAATCTTCTCACTGAGGCTTGAAAATACACCTCTTCAGGGAGGGTTGTGTAGTCACTCCATTACCACACATGGAAGACAGTAAAAAGAAGTTGTGTTCAAAAGTAGCAGTCTTCTCAGCTGACAAGGTCCAGAACAATCCAGAATTTATTAAGCTTGATTAAAACAACAAAAAATAAAAACCGGACTTCCAGAAAAAACCCTCGTCTCCCATACTGTTCATTAGACACTGCAGGGTGATCACAACACTCTCCAAACGAACGCAGAACCCCTTAACATTAGCAGACCATTGTGCCTGTGTTTCAAAAGGTAGGGGAAGCAACATGCCTTCCTTTCCACAGAGGTGGCAGACTGCCACTGCAGGAGAGATGGAATACGAGAGCTGAGCAAGCCCAACCCTGACACTGTTGGGGGTTTTTTTTTGCCCAA
Organism: Edolisoma coerulescens; assembly: GCA_013397115.1. Taxonomy (NCBI): domain Eukaryota; kingdom Metazoa; phylum Chordata; class Aves; order Passeriformes; family Campephagidae; genus Edolisoma; species Edolisoma coerulescens. The sequence continues at coordinate 256,404 of VWZW01003153.1, forward strand.
GAAATCAGCTCAAAGTTGATCACGTAGGTAATTCCATATGTATTTAAGTATTTAAATCCAAACTTCGTGAAGTAAATATAAGGCACTTTCACAGCTCAACTAACCCAAAAGCCACTTGCATACCTATGAAACATGCATACTTCAACAAGATGGGCCACATGCAAAATCATGTATTTCTTGAAGTGTTTTAGATTATACTGTTTATCTCACAGTAAGATCCTGCACAGTAAGATCCTGCACAGAGCAGGAAGCATCTCATTAGAGTGAAGACAATCAATATAGAGTTGTAAAATGGAATTTTATCTTTGTTCTGATAAAATGCTTTACCTATTTAGATGGACAGCACATTAATACTGGCAGAAAACTACTAAACTTTTAAGATTGCAGAAATCAAATGTTACCAGAAGCTCAAAAAAAAACCAAACCAAAAAAACCCAATCAAAGTTTCAAGTGGAGTTACTGAAGCGCAGATTTGCTCAGAATCCCTCTTGTTTATTGCTCTGGGAAACATCTAAAGTTGCACCACAGATTGACCACCAAATAAACAATAGCCTATTAAAAACAACAAAAAATATGAAAGGAAGCAAGAGGTGCCTGTCATCTGACAGAATTTTTCTAATCTGCTCATAAAAAGCATGGTGATAAATGGTGATAAAATACTTTGATGTTTCCAGAACCAAGTCACTGGATAAGAAGCACAACTTAAAATCTTTTTTTCTTCTTAATGTCCATAAACTTAGCTCTAGCACATCCACTATATTTTTAATTCTTCTGTCAATTTCTTTCCATTAAATCACCATGCTTGAGGGGGAGCTTTCTTCTGTTCAACCAGTCACATTCTTAACAGAGAACTTGCTTAAGTTGAAACAAAATGACACAAAAAGAGAGCAGATGTTGATTAGTCTGAGCATATCAGATTAACAATTGCTTTAAAAAAAAAGGTCAATAAAGGGGTGAGGTCAAGAAGGAAAAGGTCTACAATGATTTTACCCAATACTTTAGAAATGGAAGTTTTTAAAGAGTGCAAACTAAGCAATTTCATTGGAAAGTTATTTCCATAATTACTCTCAATTTCCTGTTCAGATTAGTTAATGTGATTTTAAAATCATAAATTAGAGGCAAAGCACATACGTGCACAGTATCTTACTGACGATAAAATTAGCTTCTAAAAAAGTCCTGATCATACTCAACTTTTACTCAAGTGCTTTTGGGACAACACGCATCTACACAGAAAAAATATAAAAGGCCGTAAACTAAACTTAAAACTCCTTTACTCCTTTGGCATTTAGTTTTTAAAAGCACTTCACACTAATTAGCACTTAAACTGACAGGGGGTGGAAGAATTGAAAGGGTACTCAGAATTCTTATTTGTGCCAATTTCCAGGAAAACAGGTTCTTTACAAACTTTCTTCCAGTTTCTGCAGTTCTTTCTCCAAGTGAAAACTTTTGCTTTACTCTCAGTGCCCTTAGCCTGGATGTAGCAAACTGCAACATTTTGTGGACATTCAGCACCTGACAAGAGTCCTATCCAATTGGGAACAGCAGACTAAACACTACAGCCTCAAAGTTACACGGGCTTCATTTTATGCCTGTGAGCACTTTCAATGGAAATGAAATATACAGCATTAATCTGAAATATAATTTCTTATTTCAAGTATTTTAGTACCATCACAACACAGCAGTGTTACTGAAGAAGAAAAAAAAAAAAAAGAAAAAGAAAAGGCTTCCAAATGTTATTCAGTAGAACCACAAAACCCCCAAACTAGAAATCAATCAGATACCTGCCATTATGCTCAGTTATGCCACACTGATTGAGAAATTTCAGTGTAGGGAGCAAAAACAAAAGAAGTTTTCCAAATGAAGACTCAACACAGTCAGTAGTTCTTTCCGACAGGTAAATTTTCCACCCCCCAAAAAAAAAAAAAAAAACAAACAACAACTGATAAGCAGAAGTCACAGAAACTGCTACTGTAGGACTTTCTGGACTTACAACAGATCCATCAAGGAACCCGATACCAATATTCTGACAACTACCCTAACGTAATTTTTTTCCTAACAATTACCCACTGTAGGAATACAGAAAAGAAAATAATCCTTCAAGATATAAATCTTGACTGCAAAAGGGAAGACTGACGTCATCTTAAAAAAAGAGAAAAAAAAGAGAAAAAACCAAGTATACTCACTGCTCAAGTTTCTGAAACTTAGTTGTTTCCCCTTCAAAGATCTGTTTATTTACCCCAGTATTGCCTAGCTACACAGCCACCTTTTGCCCAAGCAATCAACAAGACAGGTTCTGTTTACCTCATGCGAGGAAGCAGCAGCAGTTATTGCATAGCTAGGTAAAGAACTCGCAGCCTATGGAATTTCTTTTATCACCACAAAAATAGCAACAATAGTCACGTAAAAGTAATTTTTGGAAGGTAATGCCGTTCTTCCAAAATTTTATTGCTTGTTTCCCCAGACAGTAACTATATATGTAACTGCAAGGCTGCTGTCACTGGTTCACCAAAGAGAGTCACCAAGAAGATGCTCAGGTGTTCCTCTAAAGAATCTCTTAAAAAAACGAACAAAAAACCCCCAAACCTCTGCAAAATCAAAAAAGAAAGTAAATTGTGATGGAGGAGCACACAGTTCGTTCCTGTTTCAAGCAGTTTCTAATTCCTGCTTGCTCTGATCATCACTAAGAAAAACAAAAACAAAACCACAGAAACACTGAAAATAGAAGGGACCTGTCACACGTGTACATGAAAACCCGCAGCCATCAGAGAGAAGACACAGGCCTAACGAGGTTACAAAGCCACAGCAGCTCGTTCGAAGCCTTCAGCTGCACGATCGATGAGTTTCAATGGTTTAATAACGACGGCCGGACCTCCCCAGTGGCCGGAGGAGGCCCGGCCCGAGGCAGCTCCTGAGCCGGGAGAGACCGCGCACCTCGCACAAAAGGACACGGGGTCCCTCCTCTTTCGGGCGGGAGGAGGCCTCGGCGGCCCGGCCGCGGCCGGGGGAGCGGCAACGGGCAGGACAGCGACCCCCGGGCCCGGCGGGCAACAAGGCGGCTCGGGACCGCGGGAAGAACACAGAGCAGCGGGGAGGAACGCCGGAGGCTACAGCAGCGCCGTTTGCACAGGATCAGCCTGCGCTGGCTGGGCGGGGGCCGACCTGCAGCACCGGGACTCGGCGCCCGCGCCCCGCCGGGGCGATGGGAGCAGGGAGCGTGTGAGGGAGAGACGCATGGAGCTGAGAGAGACGCGGGCCGTCACCCACGGCCCAGGCAAGCCTCGGGCGCCTGAAGAAGCCATTTTAGAGCCAAGCTGCGCTGCCCCCACCCCCGCTAGGCCCGAGGCCACAGAGCACCGCCACCCACCGTCCCCGGATCCGAACCCCC
>VWZW01003153.1:259833-288728 GCA_013397115.1 Edolisoma coerulescens
GGCCGCGCCCGCCCCTCACAAAGGAGGCGACCAGCGCTGCGGGGAGAGCCGCCGCGCATGCGCGCCCCCGCCGCCGCGGGAGCGAGCGCGCTGCCCCCGGCCCGGCCCCGCCCCGCCTCGCCAGGTGTGCGGGCGTTGCTGCGAAATGTGGAATATGTAAACAAATGTTCTTACGAGAGGATGTTCTTTGATGTCTGATGTTTGTGAGCTTTCAAGCCTGATCAGTAAGAAGAGCGATTTAATCGCTGAAAAAGGCAGCTGACAAGCAAGCGCTAAGTGATGTCCGGGCGTTTAAAAGACGAATCAGTTGTCGGTGGAATTGCTTTTGGTCAAGGTTTAGGGCATGTTTCAGTGACATCAGACGTAGGGGGAGGTTAACAAAGCTTGGGAAGAAGGACGTGCCACTGATAGTGGACACAAAGAATGCAGAATTCGCGGGCCACAAGGACATTTGGAAGAACTCCCAAGATAAGGAAGAAACTAATTAAGACAACTCGGCAACTGTGCTGAAACCAGCTCCGACTGAGTAAAAGGTAATTCCTGCAGGGGGAGATCTGCCACCGACTCACAGACCACCGACTCAAAAGAAGAGAAAGACTGAGCATGCAGGCTAATTAGCATGAGAAGCGAGAGAATAATTAACCAATAGAAGGTAGAATACTAATTAGTAACAGAACGAGGTAACTCGTAGCCAATGAACATTAATGCCTTTGTTTGCTAAAATGTATAAATAGCGAAAAGTTTTGATAGTTGTGATGGCTTGGTGGATTTCCCACCCAGCACCCTTTTCTGCGCAGAACTGTAAATAAATAAAATACCTCGACTCTGTGTGTGGACTGGCCTCTTGCACACCGGCTGAAAAGAACCTATTTTGGGACAACATGGGACAGCCCCTCCTGCCACTCCATGCACAAAGGCCTCCTCCTCTATCCTATGAGGACTGCTCCTGTATGCCATGAAAATTATCAGCCTTGCTCCGGGTCCCCTTATCTTCCCACCTCCCTCAGCACATTCTCTGGGATTCTGCTCCCGTGGCGTGGGGAAGAACACTTATATGAATGTATTTATGAAACCACATGAATTTGCTTGGGTCTGCATCATCAGGGGTGTTTAGTTATGGCAAGAGGGTATTGAATATGCAAGGCTGGAGGGCTGCTTTTATTGTACACATGTGGAGGTAAAGTCACCGGATCTGGTCCTGAGTGCTTCTACGAAACAAAGGCCTAAATTTTGACTTGCAATCATGAGAACTGCATTTTAACCATGATTTTATCAAAAGCTTTATCCTTTCTGCTTAGTCACCTCAGAAAGGTTTCCCTGCCCCTGTATCCTATGCAGTTTTGATGCTTCCTCATCCAGCATGCACCAATAGCTACAGCAGCTCATACCTTGCAGGCATTTGAGACTAAGTATGTCGTTCCTTAAGTCAGAAAATTTCCAAAGGTTATGAAACAGCTAAACTTGCTCTGTCAGTGCAGGAAAGCACTGCGTTTCTGACAGGTACTTTGTCCCAGTGGAGAAGTGACACGAACACTGGTAGCCAGTGGTCACCACAACTTGAGGTTCTAACAGAGCCTTGACATACACTTTTCTTTACGGGAATGGTTCGTGTTTCTTCCTACCTGGACCATAAATGATGTCATTTGTGCTTCTATTGTAAATGGAAGGCTGGAACTGTACATGCCAGCCCTTGCTCTTTTTCCTTGGTGATCAGAAGCAAATAATTGATTAAAGAGTAAATTACCTTGCAATGGTAAAGAAGACAGTGTTGGGGAAACGTCTTCCTTGTCATCTAGGTCTGCAAAATATTTAATTTTGGCTGAAAGTTTCTTGCATGTCACTTACTTAAAAAGTTCCAGTCAACTCCTTATTCAGTTTCTGTTTAATTACAATTAAATTTTCATTCCTAGGAGGCTGGCCTGAGTTTTAGCCTCTGCTGATGTCTCGTTTTCCAAAACCAATTCTGAATCCATGTCATAATCTGTCTTTTATAATAGCTCTACTCCATTCAGCTCTGGTAGGTACATTTGTTCATCTCCCTTCTCAAATGTAACTTTTTTTGTAAAGTACTTATTCTACTGCAAGATCACATACTGTTCTGGCATAATCTGATCCTGTCTGATGTTGCCTATATTCTGACTACAGGAACAAAAAGGAATGAGCATGAAGGACATGCTGAAATTCTGAGATGAAAATGCTAATCAGTCTTCTACCATAGAATGGATTACAGAAAAAAATGGAATATGAAGGACCCACTGAAAATACATAATGCTTACACTAAAAAAAAACCCCAAAACAAAACCAAGCAGGGAGGGAGGGAAAGGTCAGGAGAATACAGGACAGGAATACACCTTCTGTTAATATGTACATATATCAGATCTAGCTACAGTCCACATTGTGATTTCAGTTCCTGAGAGTTAGACTAGGACTAGTGCACACATTCAAGATCTTTGCATTATTCCAGTAGAAATTTTTTCATTCCTGTTATCCTAAAATGTTCTGGCAATTAAACCTAAAATAAAAATGGCATTTGCTGATACAAATACCTATTTTTAAAAAGTCTAATCAATTTTACATGTTGAGTTGAAAACTACAAGCTGCCTTCACCATTTTTTCCCATGACTTATCTGCCTTCATTGTTCTCTATAATGACTTCACCACAGTTTCCTGGAGTATAAAGATGATAATTATTTTATATCATATTTCAGCTTTCACTAGTTATTAGTAAGACTGCAAAGTTGATCTGAGTCTTTGAGAGCCTCTCTGCTGAATGGAAGATGGTTTGAACACAGAAAACATCTAGGGATGCCCTAAAAGATACACTAGCATGACATAATTACATAATGTTCTTCAAGCATGCCTTATAGAGGTTTTTCAAGCAATATTAATACACTGGTTTAATGCAGTAGTAAGTATAGAGTATTCAAAATTTTGGGAAAAAAATACACTTTGGGGGGAAAGATAGGGCCAGATCAGGCCCATTCCCTAAAATGAAAGGGTATAAACAACTGGTAAGGGATCGGGAAGAGGGAAAAATAGGAGTGGCAATAAGGCAAGTATAAAGTTGCATTTATTCTTATCTGCATAAACAGATTATAGGATTAATTGGTTAAGCGAGGAGGCAGAAGCTATGCTAATCACAGAGCATATTGATTAGTGTGCTGTTCTCTAGCCATTACCATTCAGCAGCTTAAACATACTATGAGAAGAAATTCTTAATGCATATTTGAAAAGAACAGAGCAATAGCTATGCAAATTAAATTTGAAAGGACTGTCTACAGATAATGAATGGCAGGAGAGGAATGAAAGAGCATTGCAGCAGCAATCTAATTTGGGGGGTTTTTTTTGATTTTGACAAATGATACAGAACACTGCAACATACCTGCAATCCTGGACTTTTATCTATCCCTCGAAATGAAGCCAAGAATATTATTACCCAAAAATATAAGGACTATATAAATACTTTTAAGGTTTGATTTTCATATGTCACTGAAGAGAAACATGGTGCTTGATATTGTTTTGTCATATAGTTGTTACCACACATCTCAGATTCGTCAGCTGACATGGCACCTGCCAAGGGTTTTGTCTGTATACTTAGGTCTAGGCCACTAACCCCTCTGATGTATCAACATCCCTTTTTTTTAGAACAGCACAGCATTTAAATGCTGATTTTTCCTGCACCTAACCTGTGCAGAATATGAAGGTTGAAAAGCAGGGAGAAGCCATGTAGCCTCTGATGCATGCTGGAAGGGAGGGTAAGGTGCAGCACGGTGCAGTGCACCTGTGGGGGGACGGGGGGGAGGGGGAGCGCAAGTGAGATGAGGAAGCTGCCAGGACAACACGTGCTGTAACTGTGTTTGTTTTACACGGGATGCAAAGTTGCAAGCAGAACTTTCCCCTACACCAACCAGCAACATTTGACTTGTAACTGGTTACCTCCGCTTGTATGGGTAGGGACAACCCTGAAGGGATGGAGATAAGGTGAGCAACAGATACTTGTGAATGCTATCAACTCTGCAGCTGTTGAACGTGCCCTTATGTTCTTTACTTTGCCCTTATGTTCACCTTTACTTAACTGATACCAGCTTCCTTTAAACAGCACCTTGCAGGAAGAGCCTGGAGTGACTCTCTAGCACAGTCCTGCACTCACAATGAATTTTATTTAGGCGATTATCACGGGGGAAGTTTATATACCACCCCAGCCAAGAACAATCACAGAATCGATAGGGTTGGAAGGGACCTCTGGAGATCCCCTAGTCCAACCCCCATGCTAAAGCAGGGTCACCTGGAGCAGGTGACACAGGAACTCATCCAGGTGGGTTTTGAATGTCTCCAGAGAGGGAGACTCCATGACCTCCACGGGCAGCCTGTTCCAGTGCTCTGCCACCCTCAACGCAATTTCTTCCTCACGTTGAGGTGGAACTTCTTGTGTTTTAGTTCACGGCCTTTGCTCGCCGTCCTGTCTCGGGGCACCACCAAAAATTCTGGCACCATCCTCTCGGCACTCGCCGTTGAGATATTTAGACGCATTGATGAGACCCCCTCTCAGTCTTCTTTAGACGACACATGCCCAGCCCCCGTTCGGCCCGCCCTGCGGGTCGCAGTGCCCAGAGCATGGGTGAGGATGAACGCCCCTCAGAGCCGGGGGCACAGCGCCCGCTCCCTCCCGCCGCTGGGGGGCNGGGGGTGGCTGCAGGTTCGGGCGGGACCGAGATGGCGCAGCGTGGCTGCGTCTGTCCCGCACTCGCGGGTCCGCACCGCGCCTGAGCGCCCGCGCTGGCCCGCCCCTCTTTCAGGAGCTGCGGGACAGGCTTGTCTTCCCTCCGGCTTCCTTNNNNTCCCGCCAGGTCCCGCTACCTGCGTGGCTCTCGCGGCGGCTGCGGCGGTGTCACTGCGCCGAGGGGCGCGGCGCGGTGAGTTGTGCCGGGGTCGGGGTTCCCTCCGGCCGCGATCCGTGTCCCAGGGCTGTGATGCAGTGTCCTTGGGTGGGGAGGAAGCGGTGCAGGAAACGAGGGTGTTCTGGTTTCCTTCACCGTTAGCAGTGGTCTTCCAGTCTTAAGCTATGACTGCAGTGACTCTGCAAGATCGATGTCTTCTACTGTAAGGACATAACTTCCAAAGAGGCAAAGCATCATTACAGTGATGTGATAGAACTTACAGGAGGGGGGAAAAAAATATTCGTTTTCAGGCAAAGGCAGGATCCTTAACAATGTCAGGTTAAGTGATCTCCGGGCACTAACAAGTCTGCATAAAAAACCCCAAAACAAAGGAGTAAATATTTCACTGAAATTGGTCTCTTTGGTACTATTGAAGAAATAGGAAAAAGTAATACTGAATGAAGTCTGCAAGGTTTGAAACATTCAGTTTTACGAGATTGTAATATATGAAATTTCCTGACAGTGAGACCTGCAGAATAACGCTTCCTTCTTACAATAAAATAAAACTGCTTTTATATGTACCATCTGATGAGGTTTTGGCTGCACTTATTTTCGATTATGTTTATTTTGGTAAATATGTGTAACGTACTATTATCTCTACCTTATTTCTGTAGCTCTGTTCACCATTCATTATTAATAAACTCTCTTTTTGGTTCCCTAACCTAACATGGTAGCATCCTGCAAATTCTCTTTTATGTCTCTTGTCCTCTAAAAGATACTGACAACTAGAGTGGAGTGTAATTTCTGTGTTTGTGTGCCACAAAACAAGCAGAGAGAATTTTTGTTCTATGCATGATGTGGAGTTTCCTTAGAACAGTTCAGATTGGGTTAACTAGTTCTTTTTGGTTGCTGTTTTGGTTTTTTTTTGTTGTTGTTTTGCCCCCTCAATGGGCAAACTGGGGGCACAGGGGTGTGTTTTTTCACTGTGAAAAGTGATCTTTGTAGGAATTGCAACTTTTTAAGCGAACCTTCAGAATATGAACACGATGCACATCACAGTTAGGCGTGCATGTGATTTGTACTAACTGTAACGTAGTGTTTACTTTGGAACAAAAGTAATGAATTGCTGTTCACTCTCATTAGAATATCAGAGAAAGGAGACAATGTGAGGAAAATATTAGATTGTGAGTAGCATCTTCTGGTAGTGTCACAAGCAGTGTGATTGCAGTTTTAGACCAAATGTAGAAATTTATTGTTATCTCCATTCCTGTTTTGACTGCAGATACCCATGTGTATAAAGCCTAAGTTATTTTGGCCTCTTGTTATTATTTTAGGTGTTAAAATATGTAGCTGTTTAATAGGTACTTGAGAGCTCCAGAGAATTAAGCAGTTATGCTGGAATTCCTTTGGTGTAGTAAATAGGTCTTTTTCCTAAAGCTTTTACAGTTGGAAATCAAGCTACTTCCTTCCCCCCTCCCCCCCGTCTTTCTTTTTAAAGCTTTTGTAGTATCTGCTTTTAGAGACTCCTTTTGGCTGTTATCTCCTTGAAGGAGGCATTGGTATTAGCTAATCACAAATTGTGTATCTTGGGGATTGGATGTCATTTAGCTGCTAAAAGTAAGATATTTCCCCTGGAGTTCATGATCACTTGTACATTTTCCAAGAATAGTAAAGGGGACTAGTTCTTGCATCTTGCCTAAGCTGTAAGTAGGATAAAGGCATGCTGTCAACTAAAATTGTCAGTTGTGTAGTCAATGTATCTGAAGACTAGTAAGTGTCAAAAATAGCCATTTTTCAGTAGCTGTCAAAAATCTGTGAGGCTCAGTCACTCAAATGAATGTATTTTTCCTGGTACAAGTTTCCTGCCAAAATGTACTTTATATGCTATTTATTTTTTAACAACCTCTTTCGCCTATGATTGATAATTTGTGCCATTTTATGGGCTGGGTTTTCTCAACTGAGCATTATTAATAATAGCCTCTTGTATTTTCTTCTACGATTTACAAAAAAATTTACAAACTTTACCAAAAAATAGGTGTATTAGCATTTGCCTATGTAATTTAGAAGAATAATTTTGGAATGCTCAGAACGGAATGGGTACTTTGCATATGTAAAATAGGGCCTGGACTAGAGGCCTAGACAAGGGAATGTAAAACTTATTCCAATGAAATTGGTTTCTTCAGTAATATTGAAGAAATAGGAGGCTACCATGATATAAATAATCCAGTTAATTTTCTGGGTACCTTCGCCTTAATGTTAAGAAGAAAATATTTTGCAGTGCACGCCACTGAGGTGTTACAGTTAACTAATGTCTGTTATAATCCATTATTATGCTCAGGTGAGCTGACAAGTCAATCTGGAAATAAGATTGTAGAAGAAAAGATGTAGAAGAAAAGAAATCACTTGTCTTTAATATTTCCTCCAGTGTTATTTTTCTGAAATCTTCGCCTGGGTCAGCCTACTGGGAAGGAGCATGAATCCAAAGCCTCATCTGTATTGCAGTTTTGCCATAGAAACGTAATTTTGGTGGGCAAATTCATACTCGGTTTGAATTCTTCAGGTTTCTTGAAAGAAAACCAGACAAGTTAAATTCTTCCTCTCTCCCCAGTGGAACAAGACCTTTTTTTGTTGCCGTTTTACAGGAGTAGTGTTTGTGTGGTGCACTGTGTGTACATGTGTGAGCAGTGGCAATCTCTCCCCCACTGCAGCTGTCACTTTGTTAGTTGTGTCCCACCGCCCCTCTTAATTCTCTTTAATGACACCTGCCTTCCTTTTAGGTCTCTTTAAAACGTTCAGTGAAAGTCCCTCTCTTACCAGTGACCTACCTGCATCATCCTGCAGGCTTGGCTCTCTATAAAACTAATCAAAATTAGCTAAACATTATCATGTTAGGAGGAAGTTTTGGAGTCTCAGGGGCTTTGGAAAGAGTGATACAAAAACAGCTGTGAAATCTCACAAGGGAGTAGAGCTACTATGGGAGTACTCGTCATAGCCTGCAATTAATAAATTGTGGCAGTGCTACTGGGAAATGAGAAGCCAAGAAGGTGCCTTGTGCTCTGTCATAAGTGACTCTTATCAAGGAGCAAGGGTCCTACAGTGGCCTGAATGGCGGCAATAAAGCATGAAGAGAAAATAAAGAAAAGTGTCCCAGGGAAAATGAAGCTGAGATTTTTTTTTAAATGTATATTTTATTATTATAATTTTTTAAGAACCTGATACAGAGATACAGAAATTTTTGGGGCCCAGATGGACCCAGTGGGAGGAGGGGAAGTTCAGCAAGTGTAACGTACTGTCCCTATTGATATACTGTCCCTATTGATATCTGCTTGCTTTAATTTTCTTCACAAGCCTTGCCAAGCCATTTCCCCTCTCAAAATCTTGAATCTTGGCTGACTGCCCACAGGCAAGGAACAAAGAATTTCTGTTTTTAAATGGTTGGTTTATTTTAAAAGCATTCATTGGCAGTAGTAGGCAAAATAAAGGGGGAAGGTGCTGAAAAAAAAAAGATACTCTAAGGTACTTGAGGAGAGTCCTTGGACACAATGCAAAATGAAAATAATTATTGGTAATAAGTGTAAAGCAAAACCAATTAAAGCAGGAATGCATGCATTTAAATAGAAACAGCTCTCCAGTATTTCTAAAATACTGACAAAAGGTAGTCTAGTGTTTGGACTCTCAGATAATTTTATACCAGAGCCACTGTAAGCTTGCTGTGTGGGTTTTCAAGTCGAAAGCAATATGTTTGTGCTTTCAACTCGAAGTTCAGCTACGAGACAAATTGATGCTGTTCTTAGAAGCTTGTAGGTGGTGAAACCGTTCGTGGTTTAAGATATGTTTGAGGTAGTCCCAGCTGCTCATCAGCAGCAACACTGTGTCTGCTTGATGAGCTGTGACTTTTGTTGGCCCATATATCCTTTGGCTGTGTTGAGAGATAGGAACTGTTGGGAGCACATAAGATTTTCTTCTTCCTTTGTAGAAGAATAGGTATGTTTGGTAGTTACCCATTTTTGCTGTTCCCTTAAACCTTATGTTTCCTTCAGTTGGAATATCCATTAACGGTATTCCCCAAAAGACAGCTAGCAATAAGGCAAAAGGATATTTTTTTTTTTCAGTGTGCCAAGGTAGTTGCAAGTCTTGGGCATGTAGAAGCAGGGAATGAAGGAACACATGCTGCAGGAGAAGGTATAAAGATAGATGTCCTGGAAAAGACACAAAGGCAGACTCCTTTGGCAGCACACTCCAAAAGTGGTACAGAACTGCTAAAACCTGCAGCCCAGCAGCCTTCACAGTGCTAGAGCAGCCTTTTTTTTGCCCAGAAATATGCCTTCTTACCTGTTCTTAAGATAGCAGTGTGTTTTATAGTGCTGATATTTTCACTTGAGTCTAGCAGCTATTAATGTAAATGTTCTTTTCTATCTACTCATCTATGATGCAGTCTGGAAAGACCCTTGGGTTTCATCAGCACATTTTGGTGGGCTCTGTTATGTCAGGCATTGCTGAAGTTTTGTCGGTAAAGTATCTATCCTGTTTTCCCTCTGCTGTGATGTTTTTCTGTTGACCAAATTTTATAGCAACAATAATAGGAATACTTGAAGTGTTGAGAATAAATTTTATCAAAAGACAGCTAAATGTGGTTTCATGTGTCTGGGAACTGGCATTGCTGTTAATGGTTGGTTCTGAGTAGAATATCCTGCTCTTTTATGATGCTATGCAGCTGTCTGAGTGAACCTGGGAACCAAAGGACAGTGTTGGTCTGCAACAGTCACGAGTATGGATGTGCCAGTACAGGACAGTAGTTTTATTAGCATCTTCTCAAGAACTCGTGTACTCATAGAAATATGAAGAATGTGATTCTTCCTTATGCACTGGTTTTAATCAGGGCTCTGTGTAAACACTTCACTTCTTTGGGCACCTGTTTGCCAGCTGCACCTCATGCAGATTGCCAAACCAACAATTGCACCTGCTGCCAAACCAACAGCCATCCAAGACTGCAAATTACCAGAACACAAATGTCATTTTTGGCATTCCAAAAAGTCTCAGCATGTGATCTCCTGGGCTTCTAGGTGCTTATTTCGTTGTCTCAGTCTTCTAAAATTAATTGGCTAGTGAATATGTTCTATGCTGTTTTGGTGTGTGTCAGTCATTCTTTAGACTTCCCATTTTCATTGCTGCTCCAAATAACGTAGAACCAGCTCTCAGAATGGTCAGCACAACTGATTCCTGTCAGCTGAGTGATGCTCAAAGTTTTCTGTTGGAAAAGTAGAAAACAAAATATTTTGGAGGTCACAGAGGTAAATGGGCCAGAGGGTGCACTCTGTAAATAGATGCAAAAAAAGGGAAAATAACAGAATGGAGCTTGATGGTACTGTGGAAATTTTTTTCCTGGTATTCTGTATTGCCCAGTGATTCTTGTCTTCCTGAAATGTTTGTTGGCTATTGCAATGAGGTATCACCTTGTGTATTTGCAGACAGTTTGTTGTTTACTGATACAGTACCCTCTCTGTACTGAGGGATGTTTATTGCCATGAATTTAGTTGTAATTTCCTGTACAGGTGTAATTTTAGTATGGTAATTTTAAATCATTAATAATTTCATAAACTTTTTGTGCTCCCACTGAGATGCTAATAAATTCCAATTTTGTACTGTACAATTATTTTATAGTAATTATTAATGTCAGCTTTTATTTGTACTGTCCTGATTTCTGTCTGCTGTCTGTTCTATTACAAGATCTTTTCCACTTCCTCTGTAATTGGATGCATGCTTCTATGACTGTATATGGCTTTTTTTTTTAAGCTCTGTCTTGATAAATCACTTTTTCTGTTTATGCAGTTAATAATAATAACTGGTTGCAAAGCCAGACCTGCTCTTGAATTCATAGTGTCATGTTGTTGTTGATCATAATTTGGAAGTGAGGAATAGATAAATATTGTGGTAGTAATAGATTGAGTAAAATTCCCACTTATCAAGCCTATTTTCTTAATGTATTAGTTCATTAGAGACCTGTCTAGTCTCTAGAGTATCATTGAGGAACTACTGCCTTAGCATTTGAGATTCTGTCTTTCAAAATATATGACCAAAGAGGTGACTTTATTGGACCATATGTTAACAATATTATTTTCACTGCATTTTTCTTGGCTTTATCCTTAAAAGTATTTTTGATCTTCGAATCAAATTGGATTCTCTCAGGCTTTGGTTTTCTGTATTCTTTGCATCTGCAAACTGCTTATTAATAACTACCAAAAATACATGATGGACCTGCTGCTTTCTTTTTCTCATACAAATAATTATGGTCATCTGTCCTGTACATTTTTCAAAACCGGAAGTTACACAAATCATCTCTGCAGGACAGGTTTACATTTACCCTATAACCATTTCTAGTGGTTTAGGAAGGCTGGCATCTCTTGGGCAGGCTAGAAAAATGATGATGAATATGTGCCAGTCTTCCATGAGCTGATTGACTGGCAGAAGTGGCAGTGCTGTAAGGTACAATAAGCCTTTAAGGATTTAGGTATGCCTTGTTTTCCTGATTACCTGAGGTTGCTTCAGGGGACGTATGAAGCATTCCTTTGCGTTATAGACCGTTTCATTTTTGTGTTATATGTTAATATAATCTCTTGGTTTTTCTGGGAATGAGTAAGGCAGAATCTGAGGAAGACTTTGCAACCAAATTCAAGAAGGATGTTTTGTAAGTATGGGCTGGTTTCCATGGAGAGGGGTCAGTATTCAAACTGAAGTCTGATGCTACTATTTAGTTAAATAGTATCAGAGCCACCAGAACTTTGCTCTATTATGGAACGTATAATGCGTGTTCTGTAGCTTTTTCTTTTACCTTTGCTCCTTTTGTTTCATGCAGTCAATAATATAATTTATATATGACTGATTTTGAAATAAAGGTCACAGGATAGAGACATGATTTTATTTTGGAGTGGATGAGTGCCTTTTGGAGTGTTTTTGTTGCCAGATGTATGCCAGGGCTTGCTACCACTGGACAAAGTTGTATCCACATTGGTAGGTTTTGGCTGTACTTTTCTTAGACAATCAGCAGTGGCAATGGTAAAGAAAACAGAGCTCTTTATATGTCTGTGAAAGGCAAACATAGTGCCAGATCCTCATTCAGGAATTGGTTGTAGCTCCAAGTTCTAATGTTGCTCCTGGCTTGGGCTTGTAATTTTCAGAATAATTGAAATATGCATGCTGATTTAAAGAACTTCAGAAAACTGGCACTTGAATTGGTCACTTTAGGCTGCTATTGAAAGGATTATCTGGAAGATACTCTCTTCTTCGTTGTTGTGCTTTGACAGTGGCCAAACGCCAGGCACCCACGAAAGCTGTTTGCTCACCTTCTCTTGCTCTCAGCTGCACAGAGGAGAGGGAAAAAAATTAATGAAGGGCTCATGGGCTGAGATGAGGACTGGGAGAAAACACTCTAAGGGCAAAACAGGTTCAAATTTAAAGGTATAAAGCAAATTTATTATTAACAGAGTCTGAGGAGGATAATGAGAAGTAAAATAAGCCTTTAAAACACCTTTTTTTCCCTCAGCCCCTCCCTCCTTCCCACTGAGAGCGCAGAGAGACAGGATGTGGGAGTTTTGGTCAGTTTGCCACTCAAGATCTTTTTCTGTTTGCTCGGGGAGAGGAGTCTTTCTTCTGCTATGCCCCGAGTCCCTCCCATGGGAGACAGTTCTCCGTGAACTTCTCCAGCATGGCTCCAAACTCATGAGCAGCAGTCCTCCCAAAACTGCTGCAACGTGAGTCCCTCCCATGGGCAAACAAAACTTCTGTGGTGTGGGTCACTTGTCCATGGGGTGCAATCCTCTAAGGATAGGTTGCTCTAGTTTGGAAGCAAGGGCCCTCTATCTCTCTAAGTCTGGAAGCAGGGGCCCTCCTTCTCCATTTGGGTCTCCCACTGGATCACAGCTTTCTCTGGTATCCACCCGCTCTGGCATGAGCACTTCTCCCATGGGCTGCGAGTGGATCTCTGCATCCCCTGTGAACTTCATGGGCTGCAGGGGCACAGCTGCTTCACCATGGTCCTCACCATGGCCTGCAGAGGAATCTTGGCTCTGGCGCCTGGAGCACCTCCTCCCCCTCTTTTTCCACTGACCTTGGTGCCGCCATGTTGTTCTCCCTCACATGTCCTCACTTCCTCCTCTTCTCTATCTAGGAGAAAAACTGCTGCCCATAGGTACCATTGCCAACAAGTTCCACCAATTCAAAGATTCTTGCAGGATCCCACAGCGCCAAGAGGTTGATTTCCTCTAGGTTCTGTGTCAGGGAGTCACTCGTCATGTTTCCGCTGCCAACCAGGCAGCCGCACCGGCACCATGCAGGTGGTGGTGGCTGCCGGGGTGCTGGCGCTATTTGATGCCTCCCTTCATGCGGGGCAACAGGAAGGAGAAGCCGCCACCGCTGCCCCTGCCCTTCTGCCTGCAGCGTGGTTGGGTAGGGGTGGCCAGGCAGGCCAGGCTCGCCATGGGCCGCCGAAATGGCGGCAGTGTGGTGCATCGCCGCGGGCTGCACCAGGATGTCCTGGCGGCAGCACCTTGCCACCTCTGGAGAAAACTGCCCGCGCTGTTCTGATTTTCTTCTTAAATATGTCATCATAGAGGCATTACCAACATCTCTGATTGGGCCAGCAGCACGTCCATCTTCAGAGCCATCAGGGATTGGCTCTGCTGGATATGGTGGAAGCTTCTAGCAGCTTCTCAGAGAAGCTATTTCTGTGGCCCTCCCCTGCTACCAAAAAACCAGGCCATGCCAAATCAACACATTCATGGATTCTTGGATTGCCATTTTGCCCTCTATCTACGCAGGGGTTTTGTTTGATTTGGGTTTGTTTCATTGAATATTTTGTTTTGTTTTGGGTTTGCTGGTTTCAGGTTTTGTTTCTTTTCTTTCCCTCCTCAGATTTTCAAATTTTTTTCTGGTCATACTCCTTCATCTTCGTGGTTGTCTTTGTTTTGTCTCAGTCTCTGTGATTAGGGATGGTAGGAATTCCACCAAGGTGTAGATCTGCTGCACCCTTTTTTCCTGTTGCTCTCTGCAGTGCTTTGACTGCCTTTGCCACAAAAGTCCCTCAGTTGTGGTTGGGAGAGTGATATGCCAGCATTTCTCTCCAGGATAAATCAGTGTGAAGAAGGAAGTCTCAGCTTCCTTTTTTTCCTGCTCAGGGAGGATTTCCAACGTATTCTGTGCTTTGAGAGAATGAGAGGAATAAAGATCAGAAGAGACAATGTTCCTTCTTACATGTGTGCTGTTATCTTATGGGATATTACCTCTGAATCACTGAAAACAAAAGTCCATTCTGAGTCCAAGTTTTGTTGAAACTATAATGTTCTTGTAGAGAAGTGCTGACCCTTCAGGGCAACAAGAGGTACAAGAATATTCCAATCCATCCATCTTACTGTGCTGTTTTCCTAATATGTGCTCCTGCTGCTCTGATACTCTCTTTTTCCTACTTCCAAATCATGTGGCTATAAGCTTGCTTTTTTTTTTTTTCTTTTTACCCCACACTGTGTAATCTTGGAAGGGTCTTTCAGGGCAGGTGTTGTGGGTCAGTAGAAGTGCATGCTTCAGGGGGAAAGAGGAGACCAAATCTCCAGAACTTTGAGATTACACTGGAATTCATTAAAGGGGAATGGCCTTTAAACATTTGTAGGAAAAGTGACAAGTACAAATAGTTCCCTTCATTTTGGTACACCTTGCTCCCGATTCCTTTGCCTAGTGTCAGTATTTGGGTGTTATGCAATTTCCCAGCAGGTTAAGTCCTTGATTTCCATTAGTTTCAATAGTCAGCGTGTGCACTGTGAATCAGATATACGTGGCGATGGCCCTGTCTGCAATTCCTGCTGCTGCTTGGCAGGAGTTTATTCAATCTGTTCCTCTTGGCTAGACCTCTTATCCTGGCTTGTGGTCTTATTTACAGTGTGATGGCAGAGTTATTTCTACTCCAAAAGACTGTAGTGATATTGTCTAAATGCTTCAGAATGAGATACGGCTGGAGATCCGTGGAGAGCTGAACTAAATTTAAGTTTTGCAAGAGCTATCTGTTCTTTTCAGTCTTTTTTTTTTAATTATTATTTTGATTAATAGAAGACGTATAGACTTCTGGGAATGGGGTTGAAACTTATGGTCTCTCCTTCCAAAATACAGTTTTGTCTTCTGAGCCATCACATGAATACTCTATTCCTGGACCTCATAATATTTTCCATCATATTTGATACTGTTCAGAGATTATGTAGATACATAATGATGTGGATGCAGTTTATTCTTTAAAGTCTGAGTGCAGAGCCATAGATTTGGCAAAGAGCTAGGGAAAAGAAGTTTTGGTTAGTGCATGTTTAGGGAAGATCTGTTTCAGGAAATCTTAAACCATACGATTCCCAATATTCATGCTGTGGAATGTAAGTTTTTATTGTTTTCTCTCTTATTTTATGTACTTAAGACAAATTGGTATCTTAAAACAGTTTGGGGGGGATAAGCACATTCCTTGAACTAAGTACATCCCACTGTATTTACAGTGGGAGTTCAAATTTCTGTGTGTTGGCTGTCTGTCCTTCTGCACAGTCATACCCCACAGTGGAGGGTCAAGTGAGCTGTTCCTCATTCAGTGACTTGGGATTGCCACTTGCATTAGAGCACCCAGGAGTAAAAGTAAGAGTTTATGTACTGGCAGTGGCTATCATAGGGCATTTTACACACAACAGGTTGTTACTTTACAGCAACTTTGGTGTCCAAGTCCTAATGTAACCCTGCCTTGGGTTAATCATTTTCAGAATAATTTAGATATGCGTGTTGATTTTAGAGCACTTCAGAAATTTGCCACTTGAATCAGGCACGCTGGCTCACCTGTTGAGAGGATTATCTGAAGAGTGAAGGTGAAGGGTAAGCGACAAGCAGGGCGCGGCACCCTGCTGGCAGTGACACTTGTGTTGGCCGGAGACAGCAGGGCGTCGGCATAAGGCCGATGGAACTGGTCAGTGGAGGGGATGAAAAGTGCCAAGGAGGTAGAGTTAGGTTTAGATGAGAGCTCAGCAGCACGAGAAACTCGGTCTCAGTATTCTGATACAAACCAAGGCCTAAGTGCCACTAGGGAAAGTCTGGAGAGGAACTCTATTAGATGTGTAATTTCAGTCTAAAAAGTGCTTGTGTCAGGTAGTCTGTGGGGAAGAACTGGGAATGATGAGGAAAAATGTAACTATTGTGTAAAATGAGTAGCTTTATCTGGACTATGTTAAATAATAGAAGTTTTTATTTTAAGAAAGTATTGAATAATTGGAGTAGTTTCAGAGATGGGTGAAAAATGAGAAATACAAGGTATACACATGGAAAGAGTCTGAAAATGTGGGATACGTTTGAGGGGTAAAAATTAGTAAGAGAATGATGCATATGTAAATATATGTTCATGTACATATATGATGAATCTGGAACATCTATTGTCACTGTCTTGTAACACAAGAAGAAGGAAATGCTGAGTGAGATTCTTACCAAGCTTTCTTTTAAAAGTATGTTGAAGTCAGTTACTGGGCATTCAAATGCCTGCATTCATAATAAAATGGAAATGAATTCTATGTTCTTCCCTAACAATTGCTTCAAGTTAGATTTAAAAATGTATTTCTGTTTTAAAAGCATGTACCTTGAAGCCTTCAACTGCAACTACTCCACAAGAAAATGAAGGTCTCTTCACTTTTTGTTTAAATTTTTTTTTTTTTTTTCCCAATACAGAGATCCCTGAAGATGTGTGGCTCAAACTGCTTCAAACTGTCTGGACATTTGTTATTTAACTGCTGAAGCTTTCCTGCAACTTCTTTCTTCCTGAAGCCTTAATCTATTGAAGGATCAGAGTTGGGTACTATGGTAAGACATTTTTTAAAGTTGTAGTAAAATGCTGAAGGTAGGTGCAATGTGCCAGTTTATTTTGGTTTTATCTCTTTATTCAGTAGTAAGACACCAAAACAAATAAATCTCAGTGATGTACAAAGCCAAGAGAGGAAACTGAACTAGCTAACCAATCAAGAAACATCATTCCCCATGTTGTCTGTTCATACTTGCCCTGTGCTTTGAAGTGAAGAATAAGACTCAAGTGAATCATATCCCAAGATCTTGTGTGTAGATGTATGTGTATAACTCATCACAATGTTGTATAGAAATGTTTTACAGGTCTCTTTTAGATACTGCATTTTCTTTGAAATGCATTTGGGTTTAATGTCAGTTTAAATTCCGGTATTTAAAATACGTAAGGTGATTTGTGGAAGCATAGAAGTTTTGATTTTTGGAAAATAAAAATCAGTAAAAATAGGAAGAGGAAACTCTAAATAACAGGTGGGATGGAAATATAACTGAATCTCTAAGCAGATAAAAACCTACATCTGCTTGCTAGATGATGCAATAATACTGCATTTGGAAACTGATATTTGTTCTTGATCTCAACAACTGTAGCAGTTTTAAATAACCAAGTGGTACTTTGCAAATTTCAGGAATCAAGACCAACTAAAACATGAGAAGATATATTCAAGATGATCCAGCCAGAAGATTTTTCACTTCATAGAAATACTATTTTTGTTTAATATGTAATATAATTTGGCAAAGCCAAATTCAGTTACTTATCTTGAAATTAGGACACGCCTGTGGCCTTCATCAGAAATGTTTCTAACATTTTCAAGAAAAAATATGTCCCAGAAACTGAGTATGTTTTTACTCGTCTTTGGAATCATTTGGGGTTTGATGTTGCTACGCTACACGTTTCAGTATCCAAGACGCCAAAGCAGTGCTGAGTTGCGTGGACAGATATTAGATCTCAGTAAAAGATATGTCAAAGCATTGGCAGAAGAAAATAAAAACCTAATGAATGGTGGTGGTGGAGCCTCTATGGCAGGATATGGTAAGAGGAAAAAAGCCATACTAGTTACTTGAATATATTCTTTTTCTGAAAACTGTAAAGTTATTAATTTTCTGGTTTTTTTTAAAGTAGTATATACTGCTCTTCAGCAGAAAAAACCTCTCTGCATTAACTGATCTGGTTTTATTCAATGAAGTTGAAGATTAAGATGGGTTGCAAAATCAAGCTTCAGACATGAAATTTTTGCTTTCCAGAACTGTTTTTAGATCTCTTCAGGCACATGAATACAGTTACTTACAGAAATAACAGTTACATTATGCTTTTTCTGAATCTTCAGCTACTGAGGAATAAGCAGGTGCTTGATACAGGGACAAAGTTTTATATTAAGTCACTTCAACATTCCAGATTCTTCTAGTACCTCATTGCTAACTTCCTGCTTTTATTTCTTGAGTTCTCTTCTCCTTAAAAAGGCAGTGAAAAAGCAACATACTGGTTGAGTTTGCAGTGTGGAGAATGCAAGGCAATTATGAATTTAGCAGAATCTCCCCTTGTTTTAGAAGTAGCCATAACAGATAAGGTCCCTTGTCTCGCAAGCTTTAATACTTGCTGTGTCGTATCTCTCTGATTTGCCTGTCTTGTGAATAGATACCAAACTTGATAAATAGGTGGCCAGTATTCACTATCTTCTGAAATATTGAAAAGATAACTAAAAATGTTTATTTTAAAAAATAGTGTCTCAAAAGATGTATAGTAATGTGCTTTGATCCCCTTCTTAAGATTTCCTTAAATGGCTCTGCCTGTTGTAGGATGCCCTTTATAGGCATTTGGTAAGAGTGCAAGCAGCAAAAATTTGTCTGAAGTCTTTTTGCTGCTGCTCAGGAAGAAGGAAGCAACTCTGTGATGACAAGATGAGCAGGAGCAACCCAAGAGGAGTAGGACAGTAAAAAGTGTTTAAACCTTTAATCCTTTCATTCTTAAAATTCATTTTTATGAAGGTAAGAGACTGCCTTCTCTTTTCTTCCCTCTTTTCTCCTTCCACCTTTTTCTTTTTTGTCATCGAGGACTTCCTTCCTTTACTGTGTAATTAAGTTTTTCTGTCATAAAACCCCCCCCCGAAAAACCCTTGTGTACTGCAGCTTTCTCCTGCTCTGTAAGTCATACAGGGGATTTCCAAATGAGACTTGTCTTCTGTGGTTTTGTCTGAAGTTTAATAAAGACTTAAGTCATCTCTTGATGATGATCTGATGATCTACATGCTGATCATCAGAATTAAAACTTGACAATTCCTTCCCTCAGATTGTTGACCACAGAATGATACTACAGAGTCCATGACCCACCCTCTGTTATTGGCAGTAGACCCTGCTCTGGCTTGAATTGATAAGCAATTTATTTTTATTTTCTCAAAGTTAACATTACTAAACAAGAACTAGTTAATTTTAGAGGGAGGGGCCGACCTGAGACTTCTTTTTTTTAAACTTAATTTACTACTAATTTTTAATTTTATCTGTTTTACTCCTATTTTTTCACTGTGATGCCTGTGATCTTTCTCCCCAATCTTTCTGCATAGTTAGGAACTAATTAGAGGGCGGGGGGTAGAGACAGAGTTTGTACGTGTCTTCATGTGTAACAGGAATCTTGACACCCTGTAAAACCTGGTAAATTTGTTAATTTTTTTCAGATCTGAAAGGAGATGGTGAATGGCAACAGCATAATTAGCTTTTGTTGAAAGATGTTACTGGTTTTGTGTTCCAGAACATGAGAATTTTTTTTTCCCATTGTTTCTCTTATTTTTCAGTCAATAAATATGAAAATAGATAGATTTTTTTACCCTTGCTTTATAGCTTATGTAAGAAGCAATAAGATACCTTCTAATAGCAGCTTTTCTATGGGCTAAATCTGTCATTTAGGGGAAAGCTATTAACTACCTTCTTTATGCTGGACAGTATTTAGATATATTCTCTTGCATCCAAGGCTAAAAGATGACATAGCTGAGTATTCCAATGCTGTTGTCTGGATGAAATTTGAAATAATACCTTTGAATAGTCACTTCTAATGTTCCAACTAGTGTTTTTGTTCTTATACTCCAATATTTAATTGGCTGCCGTCACAGTTCCCTATTATGGTGGTATCTCCCTTCCCTAAAATAACAAAGAAATGGTATTAAAGAAAAATCAAGTGGCTGTTTAATTCTGTGCTTGTATACCAATCTGCACTCCTTTTCAAAAAGTGTGGTAGGGAGGATAGCAAGTCTTAGGATGTGAATATGTTGAAATGGCAGTTCTTTTCCACACGTAGTAAATAACAGGCTGTAATTTGTTTTTTCCATTATCTTTAGCTGACCTTAAGAGAACAATTGCTGTTCTTCTGGACGACATCTTACAACGCCTCGTGAAATTGGAAAACAAGGTTGATTACATCGTTGTGAATGGCTCAGCAACAAATACCACTAATGGAACTAACCATCAGGTGCCAGTGACTTCAAACAAACGTGCAAAGCCAGCAAGCAACATTAGATAGCAAACAGGGCCTCCTTGTGTTGCTACGTCATTGATGGATAATACTTAAGATAAGCTTTTTATCTCTGGCTAGGGCAAAGCAGTAGTTGGCTCTCAAACAAGCGTAAACTATTGTATTCTACAACGTGCTTGGATCTATGTAGGCCTAACATGTGCTTAGGTTCTCACAGCATTATTTCATTGCCTTTGAGCAGTGCTTCTGAAGTGATCTTTGTTGTCTCTAAAGATATTTTGGTATCATTGATTTCATGTAGTAGGCCATTGGATAATAATGATACGTGGAAAGCAATGAGAAACTTATAGGTAGGTTTCTAAATATATTTATTTAAGTATGAATATAACATATCTTTTGGGTAGGTGAGCAGTATTGTAGCTTATTCATTTTTTGTGATCTGCATTAAGCCAAGGTAACTGAGGAAAATGTGTTGCTAAACAGATGTTAGAAAATGTGTACATTTAAAATATTTTGTTACTTATTTACTAAAACAATATTGAATTGAGGATAGCATTGGTGGTAATATTTTAAAATTGTGACCCAAAGAATGTCTCTATTTGCACTATCTGTCAGAATAGTTAAAGAGAATTTACTGTATATTTAAGAAAATTTATTATAATAGGAAAGCATTCTAGGTAGTAACACTGTCCAGGTTTATCTTTATGCCAGATATAGGGCAGTTAGATTATCAAAAGCAAATCATCATCTGTGATGTTTTAGATGATTATTTCTTAAAAAGATATTTAAGTGTATGTATTTTGTAATTGCAGATAAAATTATTTAAGTGATGGAAAGAAGTTTTGGATATGTGAATACAGTTTATTTTTATTCACTGCGGTTTGTTTTTAACATTTTAATGCCTTGCAGTTTGTGTTGAGTACAGCACGCCATCTCCCTGAATTGCTTTCTTGATCAGAAGGAAAAGCAATGAAGGGAATCAAGGCATCTCTGCATTTAACAGAGGTATATGTACTAAGGGTGTCTTATCATGGAATATTTGAGAGCTAAGGTAATGTTTGCCTTATGTCTGAGTCAGACTTACAGCAAAGTGAATTGCATGCAGTGTGAGTGCACTGTATCTCAAATGTTACTGAAATCATATTAAAGTGCCACTGAACCTGTTTTTTAAATTTTAATGAATGTTTGGAGGGGACAGAATGTTCAGGGACTTTTGCCAAAAGTGTCCTGTAAGTGAGGTTTTGGGGATGAGTAAAACTGGAGGCGCTGGGTGATATACCAGGCAAAGTTATGTGTTTTTTTCCTTTCTTCTGTTTCCCTGCTGATATTCTCAATGATTATAAAGGAAAATACAATTGCAATCTTAGTTAGTACTTAGTTAATATCCAGATGATTTTTTTTGTCACATTGTGTGTAAACATGTACTCACTTCCATGCAGAAAGAGAAAAATAAATTTTTAATTGTACTTGTAAATGTTCCTGTTTGGGTTTTTTGGGGGGTGGGTTTGTTGTTTTTTGTGTTTGTGTTTTTTGTTTGTTTGTTTTTGTTTTTTTAATTTTTTGTTTGTGTTTTTGTTTGTTTGTTTTTTTATAATTAAATGGTCTTCTCATTCTTGCTACATGTGCTCTATCTGTTTCTGGATTGGAAAGTTGTACATCTCTGAGGTTTAGTAGTACTCTTTCTGGTATTCTTCCTTCTCAGTCAGAGTTCTTCTGCTCTTGAAATTCTAATGCCCTGAAACTTTCCTCAGGTTAGAAGTGAGGGGAGAAAGAAATGAAAATAAAATAACTGATTTAGATCTTTAATGGCAAAGACTTCACTGTTTAACCTAAGAGTGAAGATGATACGTGCAGAACTTCTTTTGAACCTGCAGGTTGACAACATGAAGATAGATAGATAGATAGATAGATAGATAGATAGATCTGTCTGGTTTATTTCCTAGATACTTGCTTGTTACAAACCAAAACCTTTGTGCTATAAGCACACAGTTCTTGTGTGTATGTACAAAAGAGCTTTTTTTTTCTTTTGAGGGTATGTGAAATCTCAAAGTTACTGGGGAGTATTAAACAAGCATAACAAGACTTGCAAGTTGAGTCTTTGTCGCACATGCACAAGCAGGTTATTTTATATAGGGGATTTGGAGACTGATACATGCAGTCATGGTAATTCCTAGGGCCATTAGCAAATAGTTGCTTTTTTTGTTATGTTTCGGTAGCCCAGTGGCTCATTGGAATTAGTTTGTACTTGACAAAATGTTATATATAGTTACATAGAGAAAACTGTGAACCACCTCACTTATGGCATAAAAGTTCCATTCATGAATACAGTTGAAAGAACTGTGCTCCAGCAGTGTAGAAGGTGAAAGCTGACCTTTATCCTTTTTGCTGAGATGACAACCCTTTTCAGAGTGGCAAAACTAAAGGTGTGCAGACTAAGGTAAAAAAGGGTAAGGAAGGGATTAAGGGAGGGTCTCAGCTGACTTTCCTATTAACAACAGTAGTAAGAAAACATCTGCATGTTCTAGCCTGCAGCCTCCTATATAGGACATGTGAGAGGTGTGGCAGCCCTGCAAAGGCAGAAGGTTGTGTAAAGAACCCAAGGGCTTGTGAAGAAGAAGAGAAAGCATACAACTTACCCCAGGTCCAAAATGCTTGATAGTATCAGCATTTGGTTGTGTTGCCAAGCATATTTTTCTTTCTGAGGAATATTTAAGTAGTGTTTCTGCTGTGCTGCAGTTTTTATGATGCAGGTGTGTATTTCCCATTTCAGATGACATCACAAAGCCCCCCAAAGTGACCTCATTCAAGTTTTGTGTATATAGAATCTCCTTATGCTTGTTTGGTTCTTAGGCTGGATGGGGTTTGGGGTATTATTTCCTTTTCTTTCTTCTCCTTCTGCCCTTTGGAAGGCAGGAGCCCTCTGTTATATAAAGAAGTGATGATTTGGGGGATGGGGGAGTGTTTTGGTTTTGCTCTTGAAATCTTTTGGTAAATTAGGAGACTTGAATTTTCCCAGCTGTAATTTGCCTCATGAGTGTTGATCAGCTGATTTCCCTAGGTAATTGGCAGTACTTCTGTGCCTCTGAGTGGTTGCTTAATGTAGGTGGCAAAAAAATGTTCAAGACCCACTTCCAAACAAAAGTTCTAATGAAGAGAAATGGAAAAAGAAGAGTATATATTGATTGCTGTTCAAATAGACAGGAACAGCACAGGTCTCAATACAGCCCTCGAGTTCTACAACTAAATACCTGGCAGGCAAAAATCTTGAGGAAGTTGTCTTTATTCTCTTGTTCTTTCTGTTGCTTTTCTCATCTAAATAAATAATTTTGAATCTCTGCGTAGTAACCTTAACATAATGAAGATATCCAAGCACAATTGTGTGTGAAAAAGAAGAGAAAGTGCTGAGTGGTTCCACATGAAAGAACTTTTGGGATGAATGGATGGACAGATGGACAGACTCTGAAATACACTGACACAGCTCTTAACAAGCTGCCTCTGCACTGTTAGGATCACAAAAGTTTGCTGATCTTTTTAAAATGAAATAATTTTAAAAATACAGAAACAGGGCACAAGGATATACAGGTTCTTGTGTTTCGTGTGGTGAAACATCAGTATCCTTGGCACCCAGTATTATGCATCATGTATTGCACAGTTGTCTGTTTTTCCAAGCAACTGCTAAATCCTTGTTTTTCAATAACACAATCATTTAAAGAAGCTGACTAGATAGATCTGAATTCTAATTAAAAATATTTGCTAATGCAGAGGTTTCCAAGCCACAGCATGTTTGTGAGGTGTGTAAGTTGCTTTAGCAACCAAGCACCTCCTGTGCAGGTGCATGTTCTGGGGGTATTTGCTGCTGTCACAGCCTTTGTTTGTGGGAATGCAGAAGCAGAGTTAATTTTGGAACCTCTATCAAGAAGTTTATTTAGAAAAATGATTGCATAAAATTTAAGATCCCAGTTTATTATATTTTCTTTTAATTCCTAAAAATACGCTGACTAGTTGAATGAGCTGAATGTCTAAAACATTCTTAACATAAAATTGGTGTGGTATTTTTAAAGGTGATATAGAGTGTAAATTGATATATTTAACAATCCAAATATGACCCTCCTTAGCTAATGATTGTGCTCTTTCATTGTTTTGTCCTTTACAAAAAAAAGAGCCTGCTATCTTTTGGCTTCAGTTTAATGTATCTGATAGTATGCTACCTTCAAAGGCAAGAGTGAAATGGGAGACTTGCCTCTACAGCAGCCAAAAAAGTGAATTAGAATTTTGTTAGTTTTCATGTGGAAAAGACCAGTACTTGAATGGGTATTTCACTAATCTCTGTTAGGAGTGATGCACATAGGCATATGAAAATATCCTTTAGGTTATTAAAATGAAACCCAAGTTAAAAAAAATTCACATTGCATACATTCATGGAATCACATCTCTTAAGCACCAGTGCCATCACATGCTGCTGAATTATCTTATCTCTAAGTGATCTTAATTACTACAAGTTTCCTAACTATGTTTGTCAGTACCTTCAGCAAAAACCTTTCATTATTAATTGATCTTTGCTTGCACATGAGCTTCCGTATTCCCTGTGGCATTCATCAGCTTACTCTGTCAGTTGGTGTCTAATAGGGTTCTGTTTTTCTGATAGCAAAACTGAAGAGAAACATGTTGGCATTTTTAAATACTGTAAACTAGGTTTAATAATACACAAACTAATTTTTATTTTGGCATAGTATATGATCATGGTTAGAAGTTTATAGAAGTGAGTACTGCTTGCATTTGCTTTTAAGTATATCGGGATCTTGATAACACACGTGGAGGGAGGAAACAATTTGACGGAAATGTTTCTGTTATTCTTTATGCCACTTAAATTCTTCTTGTTTTCAGAAGAGCTAATCAGATAGTCATTGACCAGATCCATAGAAATAAAATGACTGACTCCTACTTCAAAATGATGACTTGAGGTCTAAAATATTAAAACGGGGTTTTCCTAAATTAATTATTTTTTGCGCTAGTGAAGTGGCTATCTTCAATTTATAGATGTTTCACTGAGAATAATTTTAAGCACTTGTCAAACTTGTAAGGGTTTTAAAAAATTTAAAGGGTCACACATTTTATTGTTAACAGAGGGTGTTGAGGGAGACTGTCAACACCCTATGAAGCATTAAGCTGTTGCCTTTGATGTGTAGGCAGCACCTTAGGTCTCACAGAGCTGTACTGTAAGTATGTGTCCATATGTTCAGCTCACTTTGATGTGTTCGGGGATCTTGGGCCAGCAGTATCCGTATGCTACATCACAACTATAGGAGGTAAAACATGCCATCTGGATTCCTGTTCCTTTTCCTTACCTTGTGTCATGGCTTCTTCATGATAGGAGAAAGCCTTCTTTTTTTTTTCTTCCCTGCTATTCAAAATTATTTGATAGTTTACAAAAAAAAAAAAAATATCTGTTTTGAGGAGTCTTTAATGAATTTTAATTTGGATGTCTGTTAACAATCTCTTAGAAGGGACGAGAGACAGGAATGGGTTTCCTAAATTCAAAATGTATTCCAATACTCATGCTATGACAGTAAAAAGAGAGTGTTTGAGATACCTTTATTAGCTGAGAACTCAATTTCTGAGTTACGAAGTGTTTCACCTTTTCTATCTGTTCCCAAGTAAGTCTACCGATCCAGATTTGGATCCAAGCAGATCTTGAGGGGGTCTTATTTGCACTGGGTGCTAATAAATTGAACATTCTCTGTATTGCAAAACATTTGCTGTGATCTAATCCGGGAAAAAAATCCTCAATTTTTTCGATGGGAGGTGGTAGTTCATAGGACAGGTGCCTCACAAAAAAAATTACTTGATTTCTTACTCTCAATGAGTTCTCACTGGCTGTTCATGCATAAACACTGACACGAGTGCCATATAGACTAACATTTGTACCCCTCACTGAAAGCTGCCTTATTAAGAAACCTGGCTCTTCTCTCTAACTGTATTTCAGAGGACTGTTTTTAACAAAGATGTTGCACAGATGAGGCACATCAACCCATGACACAGGAGCTCTGCTCATTCTGTGTGAACCAGGCTTGCCAGAGCACTTCCCTGCCACACACCTCCCCCTTTACTGGCAGTGCTGGGATTTCTGGCACCAGCGAAATGTGCATACAGATAAGGTATCTCAGAGATCTTCAGTTTTGTGCAGCTCCTGTGCAGCAGTGTGTTCCTCAGTATGTTCAAACTTCCTGTCTTGCAGAGCTTCTTGTCCTGCTTTCAAGGTCCCCTTTCTGCCATCTGTTTCTTTTTCGAAGTTTTGGTCACAGGAGGAATTTTCCCTGATTTTCCCCTGGCAATCCTGACTTTTTTTTTGTGTGATTTTATTTTCTTCCACTGGCTTGCTTGAAGATGAATTGACTGCAGTGGAGACTTGCTCCCATATCTTTCCTGCCTTTGAGTGTGACCTGTTCGTGTTCAGATCTCAGGGTGACAGAATGTGTGTGTTGTGTTGCAGTGCTGTCTGCTCTGCTGAAATTTCTTATACATAGCCACAGGACAAATGCCCAGACCATATGCCCTATCACCTTATTTGGATACTGCTGGGAACCTGAGAGTGTCCCTGTTGTTTCATCTCTCTCTGGGGGATGTTTTGGCAAAACATTGCCATGGTCCTTGTGAAATTCCTCTTCACCTTCTGCTGCATTGCTGGTGGCTTGCCCAGTTCAAAACAATGTGGAGATTTCCCTGAATTTCTGGGTTTTTTTTTGGGGGGGGGGGGTATCACTGTCTGGTATAGAAAAAGCCTTTCTTCTTGGATCTCAGTTTGACAGTCTGAAGGCTCGTAGCTTATACTAGCAGGCAGAGCACAATTTAAAAACCAATTTCCTAAAGCTCAGATAAGGAAAATGTACTCTATTTTTTCTTCACATAGTTGGTCACTTTGTGGCCAGTCTGTTTGTCTCAAGGGGAAGCAGTCAATTTACACAGATAGTGCAATATCAGAAATAGCAGCCTATGGTGGATTCACTAAAAACACGTTGGAGGGGTTGTTCCAATGTGGTGACAATTGATTGTGGCACATGGAGAGGAATTGGGATTTGCAGGTTGCCAGTCTAAGAACCATGTTTGGTTAGGAATGTTTCCCAAAGTTGGCCTCCTGTAGTCTTGAACTATGAACTAAACATATATTTTCTAATGGATCATGTATTTCATTTTGTAAAGGAAGAGGGATCAGTAACCAACCAAAAATACCCCTCACCTACCCACCAGAAATGTGATGGTCTACATAGTAGCAGCAGCAGAGGGCAATGTGGGTGCAAGGCAGGCGCTGGGAGGGCTTGGGTGCTGTGCTGTGTGGCTGGTGGCACCTGTGACTGTGGGCGTCTTCTGAGGCACCGCACTTGTGGCTGTGTGTGTGGCCATGCCCTGGCACTGCTGCTCAGGGAGCGTGTCCATCCCAAGGGGCACAGGGGGTGACTGCCTTCCTGGGGAGTGTGTGCACACCACGCGGGTCCTGTCCTTGATATCGAGCCCCTCAAGATTTGAATCGAACTTTGCAATTTTTTAAATTGTTAATCAGTAGCCATAGCTGGACAGTTATGATTGAGCAATTGCATTGTGAACGTTGTGTGCTCGGCTAATTTTTTGTTTAAAGGAAAAGAGAAGACAATCCCAAGATGAATGGTCTGTCAGGATGAGAGCCACCACGAGTGAAGCCAGCAGAACTGAGCAGTAATTGGGGGAAAGGTAATTCCAGCTGTGGGCAAGCGCCACCACCTACTCAAAAAAGACCCCAGACTTAAATGTGCAGAACTGTGCCTGTGCACTAATTAGCATGAAAAGTGGCAGATACGACTAGCAAATAGGGGGTTGAATATAATTAATAGAAAAATAATGCAATTTATAGTCAGTGAATGCCGATGCCTTTGTTAAAATGTATAAACCGTGTAAAGTTTTGATGATCTAGCCTTTTGTGGGTTGCCACCTAGCTCCCTGCTTTGCGCAAGCTAGAATAAAACAAAGTNTCCCGCCCGCAGCTCTCCGTGCGCGGGCGACGCCCGGCGCTGCCGGGGCCCTGCCCGCTCCCAGCGCCCTGCCCCGGGCGGCCCGGCGGGCATGGAGCGGCTGCAGGTGGATGCGCAGGCCCTGGAGGAGGACGCGGAGTACCGGCGGGGAGGGCNGGGGAAAGGTAATTCCAGCTGTGGGCAAGCGCCACCACCTACTCAAAAAAGACCCCAGACTTAAATGTGCAGAACTGTGCCTGTGCACTAATTAGCATGAAAAGTGGCAGATACGACTAGCAAATAGGGGGTTGAATATAATTAATAGAAAAATAATGCAATTTATAGTCAGTGAATGCCGATGCCTTTGTTAAAATGTATAAACCGTGTAAAGTTTTGATGATCTAGCCTTTTGTGGGTTGCCACCTAGCTCCCTGCTTTGCGCAAGCTAGAATAAAACAAAGTACCTCGCCGCGGTGTGTGACTTGTCGCTGCGCGCCCGGTAACGAGCGACCGGGACAACCCCGGCGCGGGCTGGCCGTGCCCGCGGGCGCCGCACAGACCTGCCGGACCCGCACGTTTCTCAGCCGCCGCTGCGGAGCGTGCTGCGGGCGAGCCGCCCGCCTGCCGCCGCCTTCCCTCAGCCTGCCTCCCGGCGCCTCCCGCCTGTCCCCCGCCTGCTTCCCGCCTTCTCCCGCCTGTCTTCCCCCGTCCCCCACCTTTCTCCCGCCTTCC
>VWZW01003153.1:288759-446103 GCA_013397115.1 Edolisoma coerulescens
TCCCCCGCCTGCCTCCCGGTGCCTCCCGCCCGCAGCTCTCCGTGCGCGGGCGACGCCCGGCGCTGCCGGGGCCCTGCCCGCTCCCAGCGCCCTGCCCCGGGCGGCCCGGCGGGCATGGAGCGGCTGCAGGTGGATGCGCAGGCCCTGGAGGAGTACGCGGAGTACCGGCGGTGAGGGCACAGGGGCGGCGCGGTGGGGTCGCTGGGGCGGGGGCCGGGCGCTTCCAGCCGGCCCGCGGGTGCCGGCGGCAGCCGTGTCGCACCCCCGGTAGCCGGCCCGCGGCCCGGGATTCCTCCGGGGGACATGCTCGCCTCCGGCCCTCCTGAATTGGCTGCTTCGGGGTCTGCGGCGGCTTCGTTGAGCCACACGCACGGCCCGCCGTTCGCTGTCGCAGTCGGAGGTGCCGTGGCTGCTGTGCCCTGGTGAGGACGCGTTGCAAACCTTGGCTGTCAGCAGTGAAGTCCCGCATCGTCCCTCGCATCCAGGCCGGCCCGGCAGCGTGTCTGTGCGATGTGCTGTGAGAGGCCATCTGGACTATCAGTGGCATCCCTGCCCACGGCAGGAATTAGGTGGTCTTTAAAGCCCCGTCCAATCCAAACATGATTTGATAATCTGCCAGCCGTACTGCTCTTTCAGAATACAAGGACTTCCGTGCGTCACGAGTTCCAAGTTTTGCGTTGTATGAATCCCTTATACTGCGGCGTGTCTTTGCTAATCTTGTCAGCGGTCCTCTCGAAAGGCTGAACAAAAATAAGCACGGTCATTGTGCTGAGATGAGATTTTAATTTAGTTTAAGAAAACCTTGAGTAAAGCACCAGAGGAAGGCACAGTCGTATTTCTTACATAAGATGTGCAGTGATTCAGTGGGTGTTGGCTGGGTTGACATGCAAATGATAGCGTTGTGTTGGCACATTATTCTGGTGCTGTACAGTGCTGGCAGTGTGCAAACCCACAGAATATTTGACAAAGAGTCACTCGTTCAGTAGGTTTTAGCATATCCAGTAAAATATAACTGAAATATTTACAGACTTCAATAAAATCCCTTTTAGCATAGGTAAGTGCTGCAGTTAAGTCTCAATTGTATTTTACTTATTTTATTTATTGTTATTAATTAAATGCAGAATTTGGATGCTGCTCCAGAGTTCCAGCTATTCAGTGCCCTTGAATTTGAACATAGTGACAGCTTAAACAAAGGGGCTTGTCTGAACTGAGGGTACAGCTCCCACCAACTTCAGCTATAGAAACTGGCACAGTCTTGCAAATCAGAAGACAACTTGGATGCGTTGTTTGTTACTTTGATAGCTGTGTGGTTACCTGCTTGCAGCTGAGTACTCAGACTAGACTAAGATTGATCTCCTGGTACAAGTTTGCAGTACAGTTGGGTGTAGATGGGTGAAGTGACTTGTCACAGGTCAGTCAAGAAGTCTGAGGCAGGGGTGGCTGGTTACATGACCCTTGATGCTCATTGCTTTTTTTTCCCAAAAGAACCCTTGGTAGTTTGCTGTATTAATTTTTTCCTTCTCTCTTAGAACTGGTTTTTAGCCCATCAGAGCAAATTTTTTAAAAGAGCATAATTCAAAAAAAATTCTCTAAAAATCAGCTATAGTTCTGTTAAATTATTAGAACAGTAATGACATACAAGATTTGTTTTACATTTACAGAAAAAGTGCTGTTATATATTATTTGAAAAAATATCTGGAGAAACTTTTATTGTCTTCATTTTCTTATGGCTTTTTTTATGCCATGTATACAGAATTGTAGGTGATGATGATGGAGGAAAGCTCTTTACTCCTGAGGAATATGAGGAGTACAAAAGAAAAGTTTTACCAGCTCGGCTGCAGAACAGGTTGTATGTGAGCTGGAGATCACCAACTGGCATGGACTGTAAGCTTGTGGGACCAGAGACACTGTGCTTTTGCACTCACCGGTGGGTAGCTTCCCTTCTTTCACACTTTAGTGTTCTTAAAAATCAAGACAATGTGAAATATTCCCAGACACATTACAGAGGCACATAGGCAAGTTTATTTAAGCTTTAAGGCTTGAGCAAATTAGGTTTTAAGTAGTAAGAACTGTTTGTGAATGTAAATGTCAATATATTTTTGAGACCAAAATGATTTTGTAGTCTCAATAAATTCAGCTGTAAGGCATGAGTTAACATAGATCAGATTGATTCTAGTAGTGCTCTCAAAATGAAACATAAGGATATGTGATATTTATGTAATGAATAGATGTAAAAGCACCTGATATTATGCATTTAATTGAAACTTAACAATTACCATTATAATTAAAACTACTCCAAAACCAAACTTGTGAAGTAAATTATAAGCCTTTCCGTTAATTATCTGATAAATACTAACAAAGTTATAAAAGCCATTATTTTTTCCTGTTAAAGGTATAAACAACACAAGACAGACTATGAGGTGCTTCCCAAAGAGCGCCCTATCCGTGTGCCTTGCAGAGTGAAACGCTGCCCGTGCCAGTCCTACCAGTTTGTGCCCCTGAATGGCACCCAGCCCATCCGCTGCCGCTGCAAACACTTCGCCGAGCAGCACAGCGCGGCGCCTGGCTTTCCCTGTAACTCGTGTAAGTCACTGCTGGGCTTGCAGCACTCTTTGCCAGGAAACTCAACGGGAACAGCATGAGAGGGATCTGTGCTCTGCCCAGGGTATTGGGTACGTGCTGCACTTTTCACCAATGTGTATTTTCATCCTTGAGGAAGGATGAGAAGCGGGAGGGAAGGCAGTGCCTTTTGCGCAGGAGGGTTTGGAACAGCATCCTTGGTTTCCCCAGGTCCTGTGAAGGGGTTTAAATCTCTGAATGCTTCAGATAGGTGCTTGTGGAGACAGATGCCTGAAGACGGACAGCATGAAAGCACCCTGTTTGCAGTTTGTCACTTCCAGCTGCCTTTTCTACCTGAACTTGGTAGTTTGAGAGAGAGAAGTGTTGATCTCCATTCCTCTATTGCCTAGTTGACTACAACATTAATATATTTTTATATCTCTTCTCAACTCAGCAGGAAGTAGTACTCTGTTCCCAAATAATACTATTGCTAGCATTCTAACAAGGTGGTTCATGAGCATACAGATTGTGGGTCCAGAAATGCAAATGGGAATGGAGTTTCAGCAAAATCTTAGAGAAGGCATTAAGAGGAAGCTTTTTGCTACAGTTGTTTGAGGTTAATGTAGTGAAACAGCAGTAATTATTAACCACAGAAAATAAATAAAGCATAAAGATGTTTTAGTTTGAAACCGCAAATTACGTAAGACGAAGACTTTTTTTTTGCTAGAGTTCTGTTATTAAATTTCATTCATGGAATGTCTCTATTTTGTACAGAAAAACCTGTAAACAGCTTTTTCTGGTTGAGCATCATATCCCACAGAATAAACCATAAAATATCTATATGACACCCTTGCAAGAATTTGCACTAAGTAATGTGAACATCTTAAATGTGCAGCTGGATAATTAAGGCTGAATGCATAGAACAGAGTGTTTTCAATATTAGTATATATAATGCCTTTTGTTTAGTGTTTCTCAAAAGTACAAGACACTTCTGAGGGCTTCACAGATTCCCCAGTGAAGTGCTAAGAATTGCTTCTCTTTTGGACTTGTGTTGTTTTAATGTAATGGTATTAGTGTTGTCCAGTGTTGATAAATCTAACGTGATAAATAAGTTATAATTGAAAAACGTACTGCTTGTTGCTTTCTATATATTGCATATACTGTATTCTGTGTCCAAACACAGAGTTCTGTTACTGAGGAGTAGCCAAAATAATATGAAAAAGCCTTTAACATTTTCAAGAATGTGATCAACATATTACACAAGACTTAAAAGAAATCTTTCCTGGTGCTCCACAAAATGAACTGTGAGTTGGAAGCAGGGTGATTTGTACAATGCAACATTTGCAACATCACTTTCTCAATTTATTGGTCACATTGCTCCAGAGGGGCTTTGATGACAGTTTTAGATGTAGCTAGAGCAGACAGGTCACTTTACTCTGTTTCTGAATGTTCCATGACATTTGTATAACTACTTCAGTTACATCCTGTGGCTGTGTAAGCTTAAAAAACCCCGGAAAGTCAGGCTAATGATAGTCTTGTGTAGAACCCATTTTGTTGCTTCCACAGTCTCTATTTGCTACCGAGAAAATTTTGCTGATTTTAAAAGACATTTAAATTGTGATTTGTGTAATAAATTGTGGTATGAGGTTTCTTAGCCATGCAACATTGACAGGTGCTATACACCTTTGGAGGGAATGCTGCCAAATGCTGGCAGGTTGTCAGCTTTACACAGTGTCAGAACTTCTTTTCCTTTAATTCGATGTAAGTGGATGGAGAGGTGTGTTGCTAATGACAATGGACACAAGTTGCAACATAGGAAATACAGTTAGATATCAGAAAAGAAATTTCTGATCCAGCATTGGTCCAGGCTGCTCAGAGAGGTGGAATCTCCATCCTCAGAGGTACTTGAAAATTGTCTCAGTATGATCCTGCGACTGGATGGCCCTCATGATCTAGTCTCAAAAGTCATCTTTCTCTTTTATACGGCCTTTTCATACAGCTGGATGCTTAAATTCCATCCCCATCTCACTCATTCATTTGTTTCTTAGGTTCCAAGTGCTCAGGCTTTCACAGCTGCTTTACCTGTGCATGTGGGCAGCCAGCATTTGCTCACGAAACAGTTGTGGAAACGAAAGAGGAGCGCTTGGCCCAAGGAAAGCCTGTGGGGCAGGATGTTCCTTATGCTGCTATGGGAGGACTGACTGGTTTTAGTTCGCTAGCAGAAGGCTACATGAGGCTTGATGACAGTGGAATAGGTATGTGCAGCTGACCTGAGATGAAATTCTGATTCTTCACCTAAGTTTTGAAAGGTACTAAACCAAAGTAGATTTTCAAAGTTTGAAGGCATATCGGATCAATAGGAGTAGGACTGCAGAAAGACTGTTTCTTTCCAGCTGTCCTCAGGTGTTAAGGGATCACATTGCCCTACTCCCTGTAGTGAGTTGATAAAAAACTCTTTTTCAGCAATTCTGGTGTTCAACCTAGTTGCTTCTGGTTGAAATGCAGCATATCCATAGAAAGAACCTCTAACTTCTAATGCTTCCTGTAACCTAAAACTTCCAGGTTCCATTTATGTTAGTCCTTTAGCCCAATACTGCCCAGGTATTTCTTGGTTATATATTTACAGCATTTTTGTTTCCAAACTCAAAGGTTAATAGCTGTTCCACATAAAAAAGAGAGGTAATTGGTAGAACTTTTTAACAGACATGTTAGTTGGTCTTGATACTTTTTCTGCTCTGTGATTTTTGTCATTTAATAATGCACATGTTTTGTCCTGAAATACTGTTTTACCTATTATTGCCACATACACATTATTTATTTTTAAAATTCTGATCTGGATTCCTGGATTTGTCTGAAGTTTAGAAACTACAGCATTACTGTAGTAATTGAAGAAACAAAGCTTTTCACTCCTTTTGAAACCATCCTTTTAATGCTTTTGTTAACTCTAGTTTATGGGGTCTGTGCTGAGAGTTGTAGATACGAATCTGTAACCTTGTTTTGACCCCATCATGTGTATTAGGACTATATCTCCTGGAGTTAATTATTGTTTCCATTCAACTTATTATAACAGGTGCTCCTTCTGCTGAACTTTTAGAAGCCCCCATTAGTAGCATGGATCATCCATTTCTAAAAGCATTTCAGGGGCCTTCGAGTTCCGCTCAAACCATGCCACGAATAGCAGGTGATGTATAAGGAGGATGATACTGTTATACAAAAAGAATTTAATATAAAATTAATTGATTTTATTAATGAATTGAAGGATGCTCAGGGCATTAAAATTGGTATTGAAGCCTTGCTATGTGACAGATAACTTAGCACAATTCAAGTACTTCAAATGCTTAGAATAACTTCGTGCTTGCTGTTTTTGTTTGTGATGTGTTTTTTACCTTAAATTATTTTTTCCTTGTTTCCCTTGTTATCTTTCCCATTAATGGTGTCATTGGATCAGTTTTTAAAATTCTTAATTCCTCTTAGAAGCTCATCATATCTGAATGGGTTGTGCATATTCAGCACAATCCTGTGAAATTGCCATCTGCCAGCAAGCTTTTTCTGCATGGGATTATGTATCACTTACACTTATTTTATGTCCCTTATTTAGTACAACAATTTAGCATTTACTATAACTGTTGAAGTCCTTTAAGACAATTTATAATAGGTGCAAGCCTAGACTAAAAAGGTTTCTCTTTGGTCCCAAATGCTGAATTTTGTGCTTGCCTGTAAAGGTGAGTTCCCATTTTTAATGGGTTTTGCCAAATGTAAAACACAACTAATGGAATAGCAAGTGTCATTAATGAAAAAAGGGGTTTTGTTTTTTGTTTGTGTTTTGTTTTTCAGGTAGTTCAAGTGCCACAGGGCAAGTTTCTCATGGAAGACAATCAGAAGCTGATGACATGACTTACTTTGAAAAACGTTATCAAGAACGGGCAAGTTGCTACATTTATTGCTTAATTTAAATACACTTCCACAAGAGGATGTCTAAAACTGATGAATGTATGATTTAAGTGGCATACAAATGCATTATATCATTCCTTCTCGATTCCTGAGAAAGGTAGCTTCTTAACATAAATTTTTAAATACAGTTATGAGCTATTACAGGATTTCAGAGGTCAGTCGTGTGGGGTGGCATTTACCTTAACAAGGCAGATTTTAATTGAGGTAACTCTCTATTACAGAAAACCAAAACATTTTACTATTTGGCAAAAAGAAACAACACAGACTCACATAAACTCCACTGTAACATTTAGGACTGTGTGTTTGCTACTTCAATTATAAAACTTTATAATGTTCTTTTTTTAAATGAATGTCTGTGTAAATTTGGCTAAATCTGATCTGTTGAATGATCTGTATCACTCACTTAGAGGTGCCTCCTCCACCTCACTGACTACCTTCAATTTAAATGCCCTGTGGTGTAGGTTATTCACATGTTTAAATACCTGTTCTTTCCACACATTAGCCCCTTAGCTCCACCACCTCAGCTGAAGTATGTCTCGACTGTTTATGAATTCTTTTCTAAGGCAATGTTTCATAATTAACTTTTAAAATCAAAACTGTTTTGCTGTTTTGCTTGCTGGCTTGCAACAAGGTGTTTGTAAAGGAGAAAGCTGTTCTAGCCTTGTGAAATTTTAAATAATTTTCTTCATTTTGTAAATCGTCACAAAACATGGACAGATATTACAAATATTACATTGGTTCATACAAAACATCAAATTCAAATTTCTCTGTTTCTTTTTCCCCCCAAGATTTTATTTTCTCTGCAAAAGGTAGTAGTAATTTTAGATAGAAACCTCAAGCCCCCAAATAGGGAAAAGTGTTTTAAAATTCATTTCTGTGTAGACCAACAACATTTTCTTAGCAGTGAGTTAATTCGTAGACATCTAAATGAGGTCTTGTTTCCTTTTGATATTATTTTATGGTGGGAAAAAGTTGCTGCTAATACTACTATTGCTACTGTAACAGTTGCTGCTTTTGATATTAGAGATGCTGTTCACAGCATCTCTCTTGTCTCACCCTTCTAATAAAATGAGACTGATTCTACAATAAATCATCACATGTTAATTTTTTTTCTTGCATTTTTGATGGCAGCATGTGTGTTAGATGAGATGCAAAAGTCTCTGCACCCTTTTTATATAATTGCTCTAAATATGATTTCATTCACTAGTGTAACAATACTTGAGAAAAACCGTAGCTTCTAAAACCAACAGATATATTTGTTTGGATTGATAGTCTTACTACAAAACGGTGTATGTGGTGGTAAATTTTACCACACTGTAAGAGCCGGCTGCGTAGAAAAGATCTTACAAGAGGAAGTCATGGCCTTGTGGGTCAGCGGGGAAACACTGAAAGGAAAGTTCAGCTCCATTCCTGTGTGGTTTTGTGTGTGCTGGCTCATCTAGCTGTGTCTGTTAGACATCTGCAATAAAACTGCTCTACCTTTCATTGACATGGAGATAAACCCATGAACATTCATGAGGCACGCTGGCCTTGAGGGATCCTTAAATACCTGGGTTGCCATTATCAGACATAAGGCAGCCCTGGCTTCAATAGGGGAGGAGCTGCAGCACCATGGAAGTGCTGCTCTGTCCTATGGCGAAAACGTAAGCAGTGCTAGGTTGGGATAACAATGTTGTGTGCCTTTCTCCACTGCATGTATCACCCTGGTAAATTGGTGACTGGATGTAGAAATTTAATATTGCATTGTTAGCCAGCCTGCAAATCAATGTTTGAACCACTGCTGGTGTCTTTTTTGTTACAGCTGAAAATGGAGAAAGCTGCTAAACGGAAAGAGAGGAATCCAGTGCCATCAAAGAAGCCATGAGATTAATAAATAAATATTTATTATTTGGCACATTGTTCATTATTACACTGAGTATTTTTCTCTGTGCCTACCAGCATGCTTGTATTTATTCATTTATTTATTCTTTTGTTTTGTTACTTTGCTGAAATTAATTTTTAATTATCTTGTTGTAATAAAACTAGTTTCTTTAATCAACGTGTTTCTAATCTCCAGAACTGTTACATAGATATTTCTTTGAGAAGCATATTTAGAGAGTTGCAGAACTGTTATTTAAGGTCGGAGAGAATAACCTTGTGTTTAAATATTAGGTTGTAGGAGGGCAAAGAAAAGATATGTCTTATTCTTAGACTTCTATGATATATTTTCTTTATTTGTAGAGTCCTTTAAACTCATCTTTATTATGGATTTTTTATGTGGTGAGATTTGTTCTGTTAATATTGACATTTTAATATTTTCTTTAAATCTTTTTCCCCTTTCTGTTGATGTCATTGCCTTGACATAAAATTCAAACATACCCTTCTTCTCTCACACTTCTGTAGGCTCTGTTCTTGCCATCATACAAATATGTTTTTAAAATGTGACATTCTGTACACTTGCAAACCCATTTCCACACTTATGAGCTGCTTGAAGGGATCTTGCTGGTATACTTTACCCCAGATTTCTCTCGTGGTACAATTCTCCCAATTCTGTCTGTCACTGTCCATAACAATTATTACACTAAACTTCTGAAAACCTTGAGTGGAAATGGATATGTTATTTATAGCATGTAAAGCAATAATTGCATGCTGTTTGGTACAAACTTATTTATCCAAGAGATTCATCATGTCTAATCCAACACAGACTGAATCACCTCAAGGAGATGTGCTTTTGTATTCTTTGTCCATATTCACAGCTGTGGCAACATAGGTTGTATTAAAGGTAGTAGACAGGAAAATATAAAATTTAGTGACTGTGTGGTGGTTTAATTCTGCAAAGCAGCACAGCAAGAACTTGGAACAGAGTAACTGGCACAGAGTGCAGCTTAGGAGGCAAAAGCAGAGCCTGAGTTAACTTATTCTCCTTTGAGAACAGAGAGGTGTAAGTCAGTTTGTACTTAAAAATACCCGAAGATGTCTCTTGGACTGGAGACTTTATGGGGGGGGGGGGGGGGGGGGGTGTGTACTGAGACTCTGCAGCAAGAACTGGGAGAAGCCTACAAAGCTTTATTTCCCACTGGAAATAATGCCACCATGTGCCTGATGGACAAAGGAGAAGAGGTGGGTTTGGAGGCATTTATTGCAGGGCAACTTGGTTGCTGTTCAGGTATCAGCTGCAGTGTGAAGGCTCAGTTTTAGGAGACCCTTTTACCCTAACTCTGACCTGTACTGCCATTACTACAGATGCCAATCAGAGAGGCTAATCTGCTACTTTAATTTAAATGCACGATGCATCAAAATGTCTAATTAATGTTTTAAAAGTACCTTTACTGTTACACTCTACAGTTACAAGATCCTTTAGCCCAATAAATGAAAGTACTAATTTGAGCTCCCTCTTCTGGCCCTGCCAGGCAATCCATTCTACACATCCTCTGCTCGGTCTTGAAAATAAATGGGGTTTTCACAGTGTAATCACAACAAACAAACAAATACAAATAACATTCATAAATAAAGTAAATAAAAATACAGGAAAAAATTATTTCTGTTTTTCAAAGAGATTATTACAAGCTTAATAGTGGAAGTTTACTCTAGTTTCCTACTTCTCCCTGTGACTATACCCATGAGGGAATGCAGTTCTGGAAATCTATGTGTGTGTTGCAGCAGTGAGCTTTCTCACAGCGAAATCTTGCTAAAGAGAGATGTTTTAATAATTACAAAGAGCTTTTATTTTGTGTTCATTTTGATACTGATAACATAAGTTTTAGGAAATAATGTATTTTTTTTACATCTTGAGTTGACAATATTTGTCTGTTTTAAATGTTAGCTCTGCCAAATTCAATCCTACTAAACTGTACTTTGATCATCACAAACTGGTTTTATTAAAGTAATTAAAGAAAATTTATTCTGTGCTTTAACTTTTTAACTAATGATAAAAAAAGTTATTACATTTATTTAATGACATTTAGTTTTAGTTGGAAAACAGGTTGGATCATAAAAATATCAGTAGCATTAAATACTGCTTAGGAGTTCTGACCACTTTTCACTCATGTTGATGATGTCCAAGGAAAAGAAACCTTCCTTACTAGAAGGCATGTTTTTGACTTCTTAGTATTTGCATAGTACTTTTTTGCTGAAATTTTATTGGCATCTATACACGAAAAAACAGCTACAATATATCTCATAACTTTGCTGGCTGTGAAAACTGGACACTGATGTCATATCTTATGTGAAATTTGAATTTATCCAAAAAAACCAATAATCATTTTGTAGGATCACTATTGCAACCACCATTTCTATTGAAAAATTTCTGTACACGTCTGTTAGAAAAGAATTTTTTTTTTTAAATTGTAAAAGCAGAGAGCATATGTTAGCATGTGTGCCATTAGCAGTGTTCATTAAATAAAGAGCTCGGTTTAACAGGTACTTGCTGATGGTTTGTTTTCCTGAGAGCAGCCATGAACTTTGAACAAAATATAATGGGACAGATAAGTTACCAATTCATCTGTGTAATTTATTGGGTGGGTGTATATCTGTCGTTCAGCTGGAAGCATTAACTGTTTCTGACCCTAATCCAAGGAATCAGGCACAGGGAAAAGGGTTTCTTACACACACGAGCTCTCTAAGCTGTTAAAGCCTAATTGCACAGGCCCTGGGCAATGCTTAAGCATGTCTTATTTTTAAAATAGATGGCTTTCAAATCAGTATTTTGCCATTATTATAACATTCCTAGAGCGTACAACAACATTTTTTCACTAGATCATCCAGTGAAAAGGCTTGGATGTACCTTGGCTGTTTATGATAGTGGACACTGGTCAGTGATCCTAAGTGGAGCACAAAGAGCTCCTCCCCATTCCGTGTGTTTCTGGTACTAAATATAAACCACGTCTGTCTGTCTCAGGCTCGGAGCGAGGGGAGTGCGATGTGTGAATTCACAACCAGTAATGGCATCCGAGCAGTTACTTTGTCGAGTTGTCAGTGTCTTCACAGCGTGTTGTGCATATTAAATGGTTGGCAGGTCTTGTGACTGTGTGTCCCCGAGCCTCTCTAGAAGTAGTTTGTAGCCATGTGGGCTAAGAAAAGAGACAATTTTGCGGGTAGTGACAGTATTTGTTCTCAGCACAAATATAATTGAAAAAAACAAGAAAGGTTTTCCAGTCTAAAAGACCTTGCACAGGTGTACCTGTTATGGTTTTTTTTTGTAACTGAATATACTATTTTTGTCTAGAAGCCTACTCTTTCTTTGGAGCTTTTAACATCTCTCTTCTGGTAGAAGGAATTGTTATTTGCTTTACACTAGTTTTAGCTCTGATTTTACATTCACTGTACCCATGCTGTCTGGCATGGCTGGGCATTGATCACACGGGCTCCTTTAGTTACCTCCCTAGGGAAGGTCCCAGGTTCAGCCATAACCTGTCACCTGCGTGATGCTGTGTCATGAGCAGAATGGGAGCCTCACACGAAGTTTATTAGTTGAGTCACGAGGTGCAGAAAGGACCCCCTTACTTTCTGAACTCCTCAGAGAGGAGTCTAGGTGTGGCTGGATCCAGTCTTAGCCCCAGACTCAGTCAACAGCTTATGTCTAAAGGATTACACAGGTGCAAATGAACCTTTGTATAACTTTGTCCTGCAGAATTAAGGATGGAAACCATATATATTTATAGAAAATATTTAATTTGATTAGACGAAAACATCTTAATCAGAGTTATTTACTCCACAGGGTAGAAGCTATAACTACTAGTACGGTCTAGTGCACTGTTTTTAAGCAATATTGAAGCAATTATAGGAAAGCTAGCAAAAACAATTAATAAGTAGAGATTGATGTTACTGACTCACACCAAAGACTGTGGGCAAATCTCTTTTGCTCAGCCTTCCCAAATAACCTTGAGTGGCAACCCCAACCCAAGATCCGTATGGGTCTCCACACGCACTCCGAGAAGGGGCATGTCAGAAGACCCTGCCATCAAAGAGTGGGACTGGTCAGCTGTGTCAGCTCAGCAGATTTAGGTAAGTTATCAGTAGTATCACTTTTTTTGGCCCTTTATCAGGCACTTCACCAGGCC
Source organism: Edolisoma coerulescens (assembly GCA_013397115.1). Lineage (NCBI taxonomy): Eukaryota > Metazoa > Chordata > Aves > Passeriformes > Campephagidae > Edolisoma > Edolisoma coerulescens. The sequence goes on from VWZW01003153.1 coordinate 301,308, forward strand.
AGCTACATCTTCACTTCACTCTCAGGATGTTTAATTTTGGAGCTGATGAGTCAGTCTGCTTTCAGCATTATTCAACACCAAAAGTAGCATGGATGGCTTTTCAAATAGAGCATTTTTCAAGTTGGTTTGCCCCATTCCAGGCAGAGTATCCTGTTACACACTGGCTGAGCACAGTTCAAAACTATTTGATTCTAACTGAGGTGTTTAATCTTATCCTTCCTCTCCCAGCAAGTTTCTTCATATGTGAGAACAAAAGATAACATTTAATTTTGGAAAAAGAAAAATAATCTAATTCAGATTTCAGAATTTCAAGTACTGTTATTCCCCTTCAAATTGCCATCAGTTATTCTTTTCTGAAATGTCAAAAAGAATCGCTCATCAAATGAACACATGATGAGTGACACTCATATTGCACAAATAAGTTTGTAGCTATGTTTCCTTGAATATTTGGTAGGCCAAAAAAATTAATAAATTGAGAGCTAAAATATTTGCTGTTGATTGGAGAATACTGTAGGAGGCAGTTGGAGTCCAGCTGGGAGTGGATCTCCTGCCCTAAAAGCATCAATTTTTGTGTAGATGGGCGGGAGGATGTTGGAAGGGGGGAGTGAGAAAAAGTAAATTCTCCCCAAAATTAATAGTTTTCTTTAATGTGAGGGTTGTAGGAGGGAGAGGGAAAAATCCAGAAGGAGTACCACAGGTTGCCTTTCCTCTTTGGTCTGCTGGCTAATTGGTGTGTGCATATTGTTCAGAATCTGTGTAGCTTTGAGCCAACTGGAGGAGGTAATGCTGCTTGTTGTGTCTCCAGTAGGAATCTGGGGACGTGGACCAAATTTTACTCATTCTGTTTGTGGAATAATTTTTGCTAATAAAGGGGTTTTTAGATGTAAAGTCATAGGTAATTATCCTTTGGGTTTTTATTCTGGCATTCTGAGACTCAGAGTGTTTTATTTAATATTGCGAAGTACAGAGGTTAGGAGTGTGCATCAAAGGGTATCAAAATGTTTGGTTGCACAGGTGTTTTCTTTCCAGCTCTGAACTCTGGATCCTTTCCTTTGAATTACAGGTAGAATGTTGTCTACCAAAAGCCGTGTTTCTGGAATTGACCTCGTTTTACAGTGGTTCAGATGCCAAGTTATAACTGGAGAAACAATGCTTCTCTCAGCCAACCCAAACCCCAAGTCTTGCATGTAAAGAGAATGAGGGGTGTGCCAGAACTTCTGTCCCCTTTGATTAAGGAGAGAAAGAGAACGGATACCACATGCACGCTAACATTTGTGAGGAAGGATTGATAAGTAAGATCTGCATACTGCTAGCTGGTAATTAAACTGTTAAAAATGTTCATTGCAAACTATTTCTCTGAGGTACATTACCTGTCCTGATGCGATTCATTAATTCTTGGAAGAAAATGAGAACAGGCTTGCGAATGCACCTAAAATTATAAAGACTGAAAGCTTAAGGTGGGGCATTACTTGTCTCAACAGCAGTGCGACTGTTTTGATTTAATTTTTGGCTGTTATAAGCCATCAAGCATCTATGAAAAATGACAGCTAATAACTTGTATGCTCTCTCACGCTTCCAATGTCAGTAAATGTAATGACTTCTTGAAAACAAGTTATGTGTTGACTGAAGCTTGTCCTCGGACTAATGCAGGTTTTGGCAAAGGTAAGTCGTTTGTGTATGTGTGGAGTTTGTTTCTTACCTGGATGTAAAAGCTTTAATTCTATGCAACCACTTCTTAAGGTACTTGCTTGATCTTGAGTTATGCTGTGGGTTATATTCTCTTAAGTTCTCTTCAAGAAATGTTGGCTCTGCTAAAGAAAAAACTTACTTTGTGTGAGCAAGTGTTGCTGCACTTCACACTTCAGTGAAATGATGGAAACACTGTTTTGGGTTTTTTCAACACTAGGGAAATACTACAAGAAAGTAATATACAAAATGCTGAATTTTCTTTCTTTGTCCATTATACATTATGGGCTTTCTTTAACAAGTGAGCAAGGCTTTTTAAAGAGAAGTGGTTCTTTGCTCCATCTCAAGAAGTGAAAAAGATCTTTTAAAAACCTGTAATGTTGAATGTGCTGGACAAAGTACTCTTGAGAAGACAACAAGGACATATTTAGTAGCAGTTCTATGACAAGCATAAAAAGGGTGATGGCAGCTTTGGGGTTTTGTGTATGAACTACTGGTGGTTCTGCCAATCGAAAACTAAGCCAAAATTAAAAGATGTGTCTGAACTTTTTGTGTGTGTAGGTAAATGACTTTCTATATTCTTCCTGGAAAAGGAAAAAACCAAACCCTGCACATTTATTTTGTGGCTAGCCTGTTCCTTTGTCAGGTGTATTAAGATGTCAGTGCCAATAAAATGTTGTAGCAGCACATTAGGAGAAAAGCCGTGTGAGGCTGCTGTGTACTGTGTGGTGTTTTTCTAGTCACAAAATTTTCTTTGATCTATAGTTTTTAGATTAGAGGATTATGTTTTTGAAGCATTAGCATATATTTTATGAGAGATAGGACATCAAAAGCATTACTTTTTTTTCCCACAGTGCTGTTGGGATAATTATAGGAAAGTGTAAAAATAAGATCTGTATTCCATTCCACAAATACCAGTTTGAGGTATGCTTATATTTTCCTAATGGTATTCTTGATTTTTTTTTTCCTAGTTTCCTAATTCCTAATTTCCCTAATTTCCAAATTTATGGTGGCTGTTTTTCTGAAGACAGATGTTGGTACAGCAACAGATCAACAGTGAATAGGCAGGAACCATTTTATTAAAGTTTTTAATTGTATTTCAGTTCTACATACAAAATGACAGTAATAAATGAATCTTTCTCTTTTTGAAACCTGCTACATGAACGTATTTTAAAACAGTGAATGTACACGTGAGACACAAATTCAGGCGACCTGTAATTTTAAAAAATGATAATGAAAAGACTGAAAAACATGACATATTTGCAAAGTTCTGTTTGTATTCCTTGATAAAGAGATTCATGAGTGGTAGTTAACGTTGGTAAGCAATGCAATTTAATTTCAAAACTTCTGGCTGATGAAAATGGTAGGCTTTGTGTGACATGTTAGCACTGACGGAAATGACCTGAAAGAGCTGCTAATCAGCATTAGGAGACTGACAGAAGGCTAGTAGTTCCTATTTAAAATATTTATGTCTAGGCAGGCTGTTTGGCATGGAACCATTAGACTATGTTGCTGGTCATGAAGGAAGTCTTCTGTATTGCCTCTTAATTGTAGCCTTTAGAGAAAAAAATTGCCAGCAGAGATCTGTTCTGTTACCTAAAGTTTTGTCAGTAAACTTTTAGACAAATGCCAATCTAAGAGATTTCTCTCAGTTCCTTCCTCTGAAGGGTATCTGGCCTTAGCATGGGAGATTCCAATCTCTGCAGCATGCTTATATTCTAGTGTTTGTCAGTGCACATTTCTGTACGAGGTTTGCATAATCTCTGCTGATTTGTAATTATCTTACTAAGCAGTATCAGGTGACTGTGGAAAATCTTAAATTCTGCATAGACCAAACATATTTAAAATTCCACCAAACTTGTGATGTCTGAGTGTTGATGAGAAGTACAGGCTCTGGGCACTGCAGGTAACAGCTGACCTGTACTTAAACTTGTGTGACCAAGTGAGTAACAAATTTTAAAGCATTTAGATGATAGGACGTGTAGCAGATGCTCCCAAACACCAGCACAGTGTTCCCCAGAGGAGTTGTCTATTTAACTGAAAGCAGGGCAGGTTGGGAAGGACTGTCTGACCTGTTGCCATGAACATACTCAAGAAATTAAACGGTTTTGTCAAAAATGGTTCAGGTTGTGCTGGGAAAGTGATTTATAGAGTATGATTGGCCTCAGGTCTATTTCTGTCTGACCCAAGTTCTTTATGGTGCTGAGAAAACAAAGTACCTCTGCTTCTTTCCGTTCTGAGGAAGAGAAGGCCTCCCTTGGTCACAGAAGCTTAGTTGAAAGTGAAGGCTGTAGGACATTAGGCTTCTAAGCAGATTTTGCAGTGACAGGCAATGAAGTGATGCTTGTTTTAGCATCTGTGTGATTTCCATAGGCTTGTCCTTGAGGCTTTTTGTAGCTATCTCCTCTCTATTTATCTCTATTAAAAACTCACTGGACACAAATATGGGTTGTAAAAGCATACTTGCCTACCAGGACAGACCTATTATGGTGATTTGGTTGTGTGGGAATGTAACAATGTGTGCTCATATGAAATAAAGCTAGCTATCACAGTTTGGAGCAAGCTTTAGGGGATAACGGTTTCTCTGCAACTTGTAATTACATTGACAAGAGGTGCTGCTAAGTTGGCAGATACAGCTGTTGTCAGAAATCTTTTTAAAGAGACTTGTCCTGCAGTTCCTAGGATTGCCATGGCAACAGGCTGCTGAGGAAAATGCTTGTGGGTGGGAAAAACGGTACTTGGCATTCAGAAAGTTGAGATGGTGTAAGGAGTATAATGTTCTCCAAAAAAACTTGTTTAGAATTTGCTAATGTTCCATAATTTGAGCTTCTTGAACATTTTAATGAATCACCTGAGGGCATATCCTTCCACATACCAGCACAGTATCCACTTCTGGTTTAAAGTTAGAGCATTTGGGCAAGTCTGTCCTGTTAACAAATACTAATATGAAACGAGGTGCTATTCAAAGTAGTCTAAATTTATAGTAAAATGCCCCATATTGAATTATTTTGATACTCTGATCTGCCCTGTTTTTTAGTTACAGTTGTGTTGTGAATCTGCTTTTAAAAAAGGAAGAGGGCTTTTAGGGTTTTTTTGGCACACAGTGTTGAGATACTTTTATGTACAAAGCTGCCCTGACTGGCCTGAGCAGGCGGCAGCCAGCACTCTCTGTTCCATTTCCGTATGTTTTGCACATCACAGGCATTTTTGGGGTGGCATGCCTGAGAAGGAAACAAGCTAGGGTGTAACCAAAGCCATGCAGGTGAGGATGGAGTTGATATGGGGTGTAGTGGAGTTTTGGTAGTGTATGGTACCATCACAGTACTCAGAGATAAATTGCTTCACATCACTCTTTTTTGTTACAGAAACAACTTTGAGGGCAGAGATCCCAAACACTAACCCTAACGTGCTTTGGCTTATTTAGTAGATGGGAGATTTGAGCTACAATGGACCTTGACTTTTCCAGATCTTGCATTGTAAGTGTGTATTGTAAGATATAAATGTATTGTAAGATATAAGTGTATTGTAAGATGGTTTGTAGATGAAAAAGACTTTTGAGTTAGTGACTGGGAAAGCATAAATAATTTTCTGTAAATTATGTATTTTTAAAATTAAATCTTCTTAATTTATTTTTTAAAAGGAAGAGATGCTAGCTTCTGCCTCTGTGCCAGACACCAGATTGGCACAAATACGACCAGTTCAGAAGCTGTCCAAACAGAAACAAGTTCTCAGAAGAGAGAGTGTAAATCTTTTGCAGAGGGAGAAGGAGCTAGAACTGAAGGTTCAAGAGCTGAAATGTGAACTTCAGGTATGTGGAAATGCCAAGTGGACACTGCTCACTGCGAGTGTTTCTGACAATATTTCTGTGTTGTGGTCTCATACACTGCAGTTCAGCTGTGGATCGTTGTCTGGAACACAGAAGGACTAAGCTGGTTGAGTGAACGCTTCTCTTGCCCTGGTCCAGGAGATGCTGTCACTGTGTGTCAGCATGTATTTTGCAGTCCACTTGGTGTATGTGCTGGCCTGCCAGCACACTTGATGCAGCCTCTGGTTTGGGTGTAGGTGTTCAGTTTGACCATGGAATCACTTTGTGATTAAAAATGTGCTTTGTGTGTAAGGATGTAATCTTTGCCTGGTTTTTTTTTCCCTACATAGAGGGTAAAACAGGTTTCTGTGTGTTTGGCTAAGAATTCATAAGCATCACAGAATCACAGCAGCTGTGAAATTTTAGAGTATTTCCTTAAGTGCTGCCTAATAAAATGGATGCTTTTGTTTCTTTCCTGGCATTATCTGAGAAGCACAGTACTTACTGATAGTTACTGACATGGTTAAAAAGGCCATGAATGGTTTTAAGTGTGATAAACAGCAGGAATATGAAGAGATTGTGTGAAAAGATGTTACGTTTGCACGAATTCAGAAAAATGTTGTACAAACAACAGATATGAAAGGAAAATCGGCCACTGCGTAAATCCCTTAGGCATCCCCCAAACCTGAACTTGCACACAGCTGTTTCTTTTTCTTGCAGACTAAAACTAGTCATAACCAGCTTTGCTACTTGCTTGACTTCTCCTAGAACAGCTATGTTTCTGCATAAACCAGACTGTCACCGCGTGAATCCTCCATCCACAGAAGATACAGTGTTCGTTCACTTCTGTGCAAACTAAATTGCCACAGAACACATGTTTGCAGCTAAGAAAAAATATTTCAATGTAAGGAAATCTTACATACAGTCTGATGATGTTTTAAAAAGACTGTTTTCTGCAAATTTTAATTACTATTTTGTGTTGAATGCAAGTAAATTACTTTGAAAGAAAAGGTTGTGGATATTCTCTTAAGTGAGAAAATATTTGCTCACTGCTAAAAACACTGTGGTAGGCAATGATTTATTTGAGAAGGGTGATTTGTGGTGGTGGTGGCGGCTTTGAGTGGTACTCAAAAAAAAGTGCCATCATAAAAGTTTGGATGCACATCTGAAAATACAAAATTATTTAAACCCTTCTACTTTTTTGTTTGGTTTGTTTGTCTGTTGGCATTCTTGGCTTTGTTTTTTGTTTCAATATCCTGTGAGTCGGAAAGGCTAACAACATTTAAAGACCATTTCAATACTTAAAGGAGACTTTATAAAAACATCTCTGTGGAATGAGAGCAAGAGTTTTGAAATTTAGGTTGCCCCTTGAGGGATATAGCCTGATGTGGTGTTTGGGCTTTTTCTTGGGTCAAGAATATTCCTTATTTTGTCTTAAGAATATTCCTTGTAGGAAGGTCAGGCTGGCTGTACACAGAGTGAGAGTTTTGCTGCACTACTTTGAGGTGTGGCAGTGATGGGAGTGAGGAGTTTAATGAGGCCCTGGACTTGATATGCCTGAGCTAATGGGTAGGAATTTTCAGCCGGGGAAGAAAAAATTCCATGTTTTCTGGACACTTGCTAGCAAATGGGGAGTAGTGGGAGAAATGCAGTGCTGAAATGAGAGGAAGGAAGTTAACCATTAACCTTTACAAAGCTATTAAAGAAAATAAAATTATTCTCATTGGTTTGCCTGTCCTTCTAGGCATTTTGTTAGTGTTTTGAGGAGGGCCAGCTCTGTGTGTGTTTATCTCCAGTTTTCAAAAGTCTAAACTGTGGTCTGTGTGTTAGTAGTGCTGGCTGGCTGTTGTGACTCTTGATGTATCTTTCCCTGACTTTGTTGAAACACTGCTCCAAAAATGATAAATAATTCATAGAGAAGGAAGCATCTAAGAAAACTGCTGAAAGCTTTGAACAAACCCTACATACTTATGCTAAAATAAAAACAAGAAGTTTGGCAGTTAGGGTGAAAGCATTGATAAAAGCTAGGTATGTTTTCTTTTTCTAAAATAGGACTATTAATCATTGCCTTGCTTATCGCTTGAAGCCATGCCTGCTTTTTTTGTTTCCCAGAAGTTTCATTTTCTTAATTTTTAAAGAAAAATACAGTGTTGCATGTACGGAGAGTGGAGTATTTCCCAAAAGCATGGCTGAAACTTGATTTTTTTGGCAGCTCGTTTTGGAATTTGCATTATGTGCCTCTCAGTGCTTATCAGATGACTTTGGTGCCCTTCTGCCCCTTTACTAGAAGAGCTTTCAAGTCCATCTCCAAGGAAGATGCTAATTAGTAAATGCATCTAGCTGCTAGAAGTAACTGGGTAGTCAGGGTTCCTTGGGCGTTTGTATTGCTATGAGAGGTGTATCTCTTTGGGTAGCCCAAATTACTTTTCTAGTTTTAAAAGAAGAAACAATAGTGCATGGGAAGAGACTTGAAATAGAAGTGACCATCAGCTCCTTTAAGAAGGAAAGTGTATATTGATATTTATGTGTGTGAAAGAGGAGTTAAAAAAATACCAAAAGAGAAAATAGGACAAAAGGGAAATTAGGAGCAGGAGGGAATTGCCACGTACAGCCTGGTCAATACTGAGGTATAATGAATGTATTTTCGGTCCTTCCACATTCCTAAAAAAAAAAAAGGAAAAACAAATGATTTAAGAGCTGAATGAGACAAATTGCTGCTGCTACCTTTTGAAAGAAACTAAATTATTAACATGGTAACTGTTATCTGTAAATCTGTATGTTCAAGGGGCCTGAATAGAGTTAATTTTTAAACTGCTTGAGTTGTGGAAAAAAAAAATCCTGGTAAAATGTTGTTTCCTCCTTGCAACTTAGGCACCATAAATAAGAATGGTCGTTTTGGGGAGCAGTTCTCACAAGCCATAAAAGTGGTCACAGAAGTTTGTCTCACTGTTCTGTCTTCCTTGGAAAAATTGCAGAAGACTTGAACAGAGTATGACTTAACTCAAAAGAGAATTTAATTATGCAGAAATGTGGTATGTTGGAATTATTTTTCTCTTAGAAACCAGAATTTAACAGCTATTGACATAGTATTTTAGTTTTATAAGTGTAGCTGGACAGCATCAGCACAGCATGAAAACATCTGTCCTTTGCTAGACAACATCAAAAGCTTTGCTACACAACATAAAAGCTTTGCTACCTTTGCCACAACCAATGTATTTGTGGAGTTTTATTTTTTGTGTGTGTTAAACCTAGACTTTTTGACACCCTTTCTTTTGTAAAGAAATATAAGGAAACTAGAACATGGTAACTAAAAGGTTTCTGTTCTGTAATAGGTAGAAACCGCTTCAGCTGTGCAGCTTCAGTGCCTGTCCTCAAAAGCAGCATGTCACCACTTCGTGTGTGCTCCCCGCTACGGGGAGGGCAGGGGAGCGGGCTGGGAGTGCGGTGGGATGGCAAGATGGATTTGTACAGGGGGAAGCTGCCATCTAGTGCAGCTTCTCTGGAGCCACAGACCTGAAGAAACCTGCCTGAGTGTGCTGGCATAGCTGTGTGATAAGGACTGGGATGTGCTGCTTTTGGGAACGGGGGGGTTCCCCCGTCTGGGGCAGGCGCTGTGGAAGGGCAGGGAAGGGATGGCAGTTGTGCATTTGGGAGAATGACAGCAAACACGTTGTGGCTATTTTCAATTATAACCTAAACCACTTTAAATGTGATTGCTTAAGAAGCTTTGCTGTTTTATACCAAATTTAACAGCTTGTGGACTAGAAAATAATGAGCTACAAGGAGAACTCAAGTAAGTTCTGGTTTTGTTGCTTGTGAAGGGAAAACATCGAGAGCATGGCATACATTTGATTGCTGCTGGAGAAAAGAATTTTTTTTTTTGCTAAACCCCAATTTCAGTGTTCAAACTTGATAACATTAAGGTAAGTGTTAATAAACAGATGAAGTTATAGTGTTGCCTCCTGTATGAGGGAGTAATATGTTGAAGAACAGTTAGGTTGTGAGACAGGGCTGTTTAGGGATTGACTTTCACAAACTTTACTGATCCCATGTGAAATAGTAGCAGTTGCAGTTTTCTGGAGATCATGGGGATGACTGAGCTAATTTACACATAAACTGTGTAAATGTAAAAGAAAACTGTCTTTGAACTTGTTTTCACCCCACTATCCAGTTTGGTTTCAACTCAGTTGGGTTGGAGATAAAGGAAAAGAAAACTATTAACGTGGACCAGAGTTAGAACAGACGCAGATTCAATGGTGTGGCTGGGGAGTCTCAAAGGCATTCATTTGATAGAGGAGATAGTTTCTTTGGTGCCTCTCTGGTGACAGTGTGCGTGAGGTGTTTTGGGGGTTTGCTTTTGGGCTTTTTTTGGGTTCCCGATCCCAACAAGTAGCATTCTTCCATGACAAACATCATGAAAGGGGCTTTTGTTCCTAAGACTACTTGAGTGATGTACTAAAGTGTTGAAATATTAGACAGTCTGGACATTGACACCTGTTTCAATTGTGAATAGCTAACACTGAAGTCATGTCTGTATGACGCGTTGTGTCTTACACTGCCAAAATGCTTGAAATGCTGCTGAAATGAGCTTACAGCACTTTGCTGCTTCTGGTAGCTCCACATGTATTTGTGTAGCCCTCTTGTTTTGTGCTGACAATGTGTGGCCTCATGTGAGGTGCACCACAGCCCCCACTCCATCTCCTCACCCATTCTGACATTATTCCTGGTTGCCTAAGCTAAGGTGCAAACGAATGGTGACAAGAAATCCTCTGACTTTTCAAGAACATGCCACTGTTAAAAAAAAAATCCTGTATCTGAAGTGGGGAAGTTGTCATAGCAGTCTCACAAATATTCTAAATGGGGAACAATGAAGAAGACAGGAGTTCTGCTCAATGTCAGGCATCCCCCAGAGTGCCTGAATGCTGCAAAGGGTGTGCAAGTGGTAATGAGTGTGGAAGTGTAGAGCTCCCTGCAGAATTAATGCAGTTTTCAAGATGACTAAGTAGCAGCTGGAAGCAGGCCATCTTAAGACTCTTGTGGAATTTGTCCTAAGCATTTTGAAATCTTTGGTAGGTGAAGGATATAGAACATGAGTTTTGCTGGCATCGTGCTAGAGTTGTGGAGCCACAAAAGTTGTCCTGTTTAATGCACAGTGTAGTGATTCAACTTCTTGTTTTGCTGAGAGTAATTTTTAAGGATCTATTTCCTGTGTTGTACCATTCCACAGAATCTTGGCTATGGTATTTTCAAACAGAAGAAATGTCCAAGATGCACACAGTAAAAAAGGTGTGTTTAGCATTCTGCCTGTCATACCCACTTAAATTATACTGACTATAGATAGGCTAGCAAATATTTTTGATAGTGCAACCAAGTGTGATGATGTCACTGATTTTGTTTCCAGCTCAGTTAGAATGCAAATTCATTGTATAGGAAGCCCAGTGAACCCAGACAGACGGATGAGATAGTTGGCTATTAAACTGAAGCAGACTGTTTAATTCTGCTTAATCTGTCAACCTAACTGTCAAAATTGGCTTTACTGAGTTAAATCTTGCTGTTCAGTTGCCTAAGCAATGTGCTCTTCTTTCAAGATCCCCGAAGTGCTGGTGCCTCTCTCACTGTCACAAGCCTCACTTGTTTTGAAGCTCTTGGAACTGAACATCTTGTCTTGCCTTGGGGAAACCTGGCGCACGTCAAACAACTATCACAGGTGTGAGTAAACCCAATAAAGTCTGAGTGCAGAGTAAATGGCATTATTTCAGTTGTCGTTGCCTGTGCTTTCTTAATTGGTTTATGCTGGTTTAACTGTGCCTCTCCTGGATGCTGTCCCAAAAATAAAGATGAGTGACTGGAACATTTGTTCTTAATAAAGTATTTATGTAACGCACGTCTTGGAAACATAAGGAGGTAATCGGTGAACTGCAATATCACTGGGACATGGTGTGTATGAAAATAACAAAGATAGTTCTTCTGGAGTGGAAATGCTTAAAAATAATTTCAAAACTGATAGAATTTGATGTAAGTTCAGTGTCCAAAGAGGAATGTAGTGGTGCTGACCACTTTAACAGCTCTCCTATGAAATGTTTCTGAGAGGATGGCAGCTTCACAGATGAAAAAACAGGGCTAATTAGAAGTTCCCTTGATTGCAGCTCAAGTAGGTATTCACAGTAATAGGGTGTAATATACATACTGACTTTTCAGACACTGTAGCTTGTTTTATGTGGATGTGTCTGCTAATTTGTGATTTCTATTTTGAAACTTACTGGAGACTGTAGTGTACATATCCAGCTTTTTTTTTTTTTTTGCTGGGAAGAATTAAAAGAATATTCATGCTAATGTTTAAAAAAGGGGAACTATTCAGTTGCTCATTAAAATAAAAAAGTGGGGGAGGGTGGGATAATTTGAACCATTTTAGGATACAAGTTGATGCCAGAGCTAGCTTTAGCTATTCCATATACTGCAAAGTAGTAACTTGCACTAAGGGGAGCCAAACCGTGGTCTTCTGGACTTTCATAAGCATTGCTACAGTTATCAGAAACAAGATGGTAAGCTAGCTTGGAAGGTGATATGACTGAGTCTGGTGGTTGGTTGTGTGGGGTTCTTTGTGCAGTTGTTTGCATGGTGGTTTTTGTTGTTGTTGTTGTTGTTGGTTTTTTTTCAATAAACTAAATTTTGTAGTTTGAAAAGCCTTTAGCCTGTTTTAAAGGAATTTAATTCTACTGTTTGCAAGTGTGATGAGCTTGCATCTTTGCAAAGAAGACTATTAAAATGCTGCCTGTGTACTTAATGCTCTGTGAAGTTATCTAATGGGCACTATCTGAGCCATGAACTGTCTCATGCACACAGGCTGGAAGGAGTTTTGTCCCGTGGCTCCCAAGCCATCTGTTGGGCTCCTGGATTTTCGTTTAGTCATGTGTAGACTGTTAACTTTCTCTAGTGCTTGAACTGGTATTAACTGGAGTTTGGTTGCCTGGTTGAAGCTTCTGCTACATTAAGTTTCTATTGCTCTAGTTTTTGAAGTAATATCCTGCAGAAGTCTTGCCTTGGAAAGTGTTCTTCATGAGATGGGGTCCTCATTATTTTTCACGCAGTGTGCTGCAGTATTTTTTTACAAAGTAGCTCTTGTCTTATGCAGGAAAAGCAGCCGGAAGTCTGTTACGGGAGTGTGTGCTTTTGGTCACCAGAGATGCTCAAAAGTGCAGGAGTGCTTATTAAATCTTTTCTGTTGTTGTTTCATATTTTTAAGTGTTGAAGCAATAAATTCCTACAGCAGAACTTAATCCACTGGCTTTTGTTATCCAGCCCATTAATGTCTGGCTGAATCACAGCAACTGTTCAATTGCTAATCTAAATACTTAAAGTGATGTGTGCTACAACTTGGGGGTTTGTTTTCAGTTGGAGTTTGTCCATCTTTCAGTTTCCAACTGATGCCTTAGGTTTTAACTTTTATATTTTTCAAATCCTGTACTGCCTAGTGTGTAACTCTGAAGTTTCGTGCAGCCTGTTAGCTGCTGTTCTCTCGTGCTGGTTAGACATAACAAACCCTCTCTGGGTTTGCTCTCCAAGGACAAGAGGCCCCAAAATGTGTAAACTAAAGCCTCTAAGGAGGGGGGTAAACTTGGGGTAACTACATCATGAACTGAGGTTATAATTGGAGAATTAACCCTGATATGCAAATGAACCAAACTTATCAAAGTGTGAAGAAGCCATGACCCAGGGTCCATCTTGGGTGTAGCCTTTTGACTGCCCAGCGTATACCTTTGAAGGCCCTTCAAATATATACCTACTTTTATTCTCTTATTCTTTTCTAGTCTCTGTTTTAGGTGGCCACCTCAGGCATCACAACCATTGGATCTCATTCTGCCCTTGCTTGATACAGGTATAAAGTTTCCAGTCAATCTTCCGTGGATACTTAAAGATTCCTGACGAAGACCATTCCTAAGATTTCACTAGATAAACTAAATTTAAAAACACTTTTGAACCTGTGTTTTCATGTATTTATTTCAAATGTATCTGCAGAAACATTTATATTATATACTGCTTGTTAGTAGGAGATGTTAATTTGAGTTGAGTAGGAATTGTTAATTTGTTCTTTGGCTCCATGTGAAACTGGTATTAGTGCCATGTTAACTCTTCTGTTGCATCCTGTTTCCTCACTAATTGCCCTCCACACCAGACTTTCCAAGATTTTGAGGTGAATATGTGTGTGTGTGGTAGGGAAGAGAAAAGGTGTCAGGACAGTGTGTTAGAGGTACTTCAATCATTTTACTTACATTTTTAATTTTTGGAGATGAATGTAGAAGGGAGCAGCAAATCTTTACAGCAAGTCTGTAAAGGTGTAGCGTGGTCTTCCATGTTCACATATATTTTCATATTTCTGTGGGCATGTTGGGTTAAGGCACAGTGAAAAGAACATTGCAAGCCTGTTTCTGAGTATGGATTTTTAACTTCCTTCATCCATTTCAAAGGGTATGTTTTTTGCTGAGTTTGATAGGTACCTTGTCTGATAGGAATACAGGGTTCTTCTAACTAATCCTGCCAGTCATTCAAGGAAGCTTTTTGTTTTGTTTCTAGAAAATTATCTTTATTTTAATGATCTTTCTGCAGATAATCAGTAGGGAGTTCACAGGTCACCTGCTTTTCCTGCTAGAAAGCAAGAATTTTTTTTTATTCTAGATAATTCTTTTCCAGCAAGAAATCTTTTGCAGTTTGACTTTGTGGATGTTATTTTGAATGTATGGAAGTCTGGATAATCCAAATTCTAAATTCTGTAACATAATCAAAAACTGGGGGACAACTAGGACGTTTTAAGTTTTCAGTGGCAGTTAAGACTCCCACTGTTATCAGCAGTCATGCAGAAACTCTTCCTTTAGTTGTCTGACCATGTAGACATGTTTTTACTCTGTGAAGCAAGGCAGTAAAACCCAAGACATCATTCATTTCATAGGAGTGAAGGTTAAAAAAATGTGCTTTTTTACTCATTTCTCATCAGGCATGTATTGTGTTATGCATACTTCACAAGGATTAATGCTTTTTTGGTATCAGTTTCTACATTCTTTGGGTGAGAGTTGCTGACTTGCTTTTCCTTCTGCATAGGAAGAAAGATGAATTGATTATCAAGTGAGATGAGGTGCAGCAGAACTTGCGTTCAGCAGGGACAGAATTAATTTTGGAAGTGGATCAAATGCTCCTCTCAGAGCGCTCAAGAGATTACAGGTGAGGAGGTTGCTCTGATCAGTATTGATTCTGAAACACTGAGAACTGAGGATGTTTCTTCAATGTGAAACATTTTATGGTTGGAGACCTGGCAGCAGCAGATGAAGCCTTAGGTTACACTTCCAAGTGAAGCTGTACAGCTGACACCCGTAGCTCTTAATGGGACTTTTGATCCTGGTGTCCTAGAGGTTTTGTTTCCAGAAGCAAATTATTATCTAGATCCTGGATTTGGGCAACAGCTCTTCTTCTATCGTACCGTGTTTGTGACTAACAAGACTTCACAAAGTGCAGAATATTCAGAAGTTGAGTGCTAATGAGAGACCCTACAATTAAAAAGTCAATGCAGTTACCCTGTAAATTGTGGCAGTGTGTTGGCTGGCTGGATGACATGCTTCCCTACCAAGAATCTCTTTCCCTCTCAGCCAACCCAACAACAGAAAGTAAGGATATAGATGGGGAAATAGGCTCCACAGTAGCAGTAAGAACTTTTGCCAATAACAATTTTACTGGCCTTTGCTATTAGAAATAATTTATTTTTTTCTTTTTTACCTCAGAAATATTACTTCCCTTAATTTTGACTGGACAAGTATGTGTGGAGAAGGGAACATTTTGTCCATAGCTGGGCACCTTGTCTGTACAAATTCCAGAGATTTATTCATCCACACATATATGAGATTGCATTCTTATGAATAATCACCAAGATTACAGTCTGCACATAAGTTTGTGTAAGGTTGGAGCAGCAGTAATGAATTGAAGCATTCAAATTTTCATGGAATTACTCAGTTTCCAAAGGAATTATTTTTCAATGCCATTAAAAAAAAAGTTTGATACACTTATTTTTTTTAATGGTCTGATATACAGATTGGGATCTAATTGGAAAAGACACTGGATAGGTAGCATTCCATGGCTCTTTATCTCTGGAGGCTCTGTGAGCACCCTGCTCCTTCAGATGGAGAAAGTTGTAGTGTGTTGCTTGCAGGTTTTTTTCTGTTTTATAGCTGGTTTGGGTATTTTTGTGCGTGTGCATGCTCAAAGGTTATGCTGTGCAAATCCACTAGGTGGTAGGCATTAAGCATCTTCTAGCTAATTGTACAGCAGTGAAATTTTAAGAGTGTTTTGAAAATATTTGAAGGGGTACTGAAATGCTGCTGGTAGGTGTGCTGATTGAATTTTGAGCTTTAGCTTAACAGTGCTGATGGTCCTCTTGTGATAGGAGCTGGAAGCTGCATCCACATGCTGGTGAAATTGCTAGTGTTTTAGAGAACTGTGTTTATAGTATGAAAAATAAATGGGAAGAAATAGGATGTAACTTACAGGATTCTTTCCTCGAGGATAGCCTGATGGAATACATGCAGATACTCTTCTGGTGTGACTAGTGCTATTATTTTTGTAAACAGAGTGTGATATTGGATATGAAACTGTTACTGATCACTTTTCTCTACTCTATTACCCACTTTTGGCTGCTATTAAATGGGCTGATTTTTTTCTCTCTCCTTCAGAGTGTTCCATTTGAACCTGGCTTTTACCTTGTCCTGCCATTTTCTACCCACCTGTCTCCTGGTGTATTGAATCCCAGCTATTCAGAAAAATGCAAGGAAGTTCTGTTGTGAACTTGAATGATTTAAATAGTCTCCATAAATACAGCACAAACCTCTTCCTGGTACTTACTTATAGGGAAGCATATTTGTACAAAGCTCATGCCACTTGGCTCAGCTGGAAATTGCTGTTTAAACAGTTGATTGTATGGAATGAATGAATGCTGCTCATTGTAGCAGCTATTGTTATGAAAGTAGGTTTATAATTTTTATAAAATACTGTTGCTTTGGGGTTTTTTTTTGGTCACTGTATTCAGTAATTATAATATGAGGAAATTCTTATTCTTTTGGCTCCAATCTGAACTTTCGCCGTGGTGTGTCTGTAGTGCCAGTTTGGGTTGTGGCATCATCATGCATAGTTCTACAAAACTGGTTAAACTCACTTCCTCACCTCCACAGTCCCTGCAGCCCTCAGAAAGGGGAGGCCACTGCTGTTCCAGCCTCTGGTGGTGGTGTCAGTCATTTTACTGGGTGTTCTACTTGGTTGCTCTTACCTCTGCATTTCAAGGGTCAAAAGGCTTTACATTCAGAAGGCTGCTCACCCTGTTTCTTAGTACAAATTCACTTTGTTTTCTGAATTAATTTTCTGATTTTTTTTCTGAGTTTGAGCAGTTCTCTGAGGAGCATTATAAATTGAACCCCATTTAGCTCTTTATCCTTATGAGTATGACTTTAAAGTCCACTGGGGAGGAGTAACGAGAATACAAGTAAGTTCTTATGAGCTGTTAAGCTTTTTGTGGTGTATTTTTCTTCCATGTTTTCAGTTTAAAAATCAGAGTCAATGATCTCTGTGTGAGATTCTTTTCTGCGTTGCATTTTCTAGTAGACATACTGGCACTTGATCTCATAGGAAAGTGGAATGTAAAATAAAGTAAAATATACTTCACTGGATATAGAAAGAGACTTTTTAGTAAAAGTAATTTTACGCCAGCAGATAGTGCTAACTTTTTCTGTGTTAAATGAGTCTTGATTTTAGTAGGTCATATGTGGTCACGGAATTCATCTGGTATGCAAACCTGTTTTTGTTTGATTCACTTGACACACAGGAGCTGACAGCTTCTCTGGAGATGATGTATGGTAAAGATTCTGAAGCAGATGACTCAGGAGGTATTTCAACAGTTCTTTGAGTGGAAGAGTGTTAAAACGAAAAAATTAATTTGTGTCAGAAATAATATGGGCAAAACTCTGCAAATTCTTGCTGACTGGTTCAGTGACATCTTACAGGTACGATGAACAATCAATCTTTCCTGTTGGTGAAAATGATGAAATATGACACTGTCTATCTGAGCTTGTGAGGAATAGGCATTAGCAGGGTCATCTGCCTGTGGCAAGGAGATTGTGCATATGAACAGTGGCTCTAAATCTCAGTGTCTCAATACAGAGGGAAAGGTAATGCATTGAGGAATAGAGTGTTAATTTTCCTTTATTCTTGGTGCAGTGAGCTGGAGTTTATACAAACGATGTCCTCTTGAAAGGAAACCCAGAGGTCAGTACTTTTATGCAAGTATAATTTTGGGTGTGCTCTTCCATCTCGGTTGTGTGACAAAAATGCTTTAATTAGTCCTTTCAAGTGACTTTTGGATAGAAAGATTTCAGATTTTAAAAGGTTCTAGTTCAAAAATGTTGCTGAAGGTGGTGATGGACGACTACTGTAAAGAGCAGCCAATCTGACTGGATGTGCTGTGGGTACAGGCTGCAGACAAGTATACAATAGATTTTCTTCCTCGTTGAAATACTGAGTGTGGAGAATTTATGCAAATAAAGTGTACACCATTCTGCAATAGCATTCTGATGCTCTGTCTCAGTCTGAGTTGTAGGAGGTCTGGAGCATTGAAGTTGGATGCAGGTTATTTGTCTCAAAAGGAGATGGATGGTGCAAGTGGATTACCAGTCATTGAGTTCTGCTTGTGAAGAAAGCACAAAGTAGGGAGGTAACTTTGAGACTTTCCTATCTCTGTGCTTAATATCTGTGTTTTTTCTCAGTTTAGGACTCAGTCTTCCTGGAAAGACTGTCAGCTGCTCCTTCTCCATTCCTGCAGGCCCAGCTTCCTCGATCTCCATCTTGTCACTATTGCACATAAATGTTCTGTTTGTGTCAGCACAACCTCCCTGCCCATGTCAGTTGCAAGTAATCACAAGGGTTGTGCCCTCTCATAGTGAATAAATTTTCTGCTCTTGCATTTCATTGTACCCAGAGCACTTAGTGTAGCCAGATGCAGCAGTTTAGACCTGGTGCATGTCATGTGGAGTACAATGTTAATGAATATAATTACTTACAGCTGTATATAATCATGTTGGTTATTAAAGGGGGCAAACAAACACGCAGGTGGGTTTCTGTGATTGCAATTTAGAGTGGTATTCTGCATGTAGAAGTATGGCTGAAGTTTTTTAGTATAGTGACAACTTTGGTTTACCTGTTTCAAATCTGAACTTTTCTGCAAAAGCTTCACAGGTACAGGAATTGTATAGAAATTTGGTATGGATTGGTGAAGAACTGGTTGGTAGATCAAGGAAGAAATTTTTGTTTATACTTCTTTGTCACTTCAACTTTTGCTATGCAATTTTTCTGTTGCAATTTAACTTCTACCTCCTTTAAGAAAGGGTGAGCAATTGTGTAGAGGAAATGCTTCTCTGAAGTGTTTCCCTTCTCTTTATTTTAAATACATACTCCTCTTCCTCTCTTTCTGAATCCAAATTCATCTACTATAGCATCCATGAGAATCTATACAATAGGAAATGGGTCAGTGACAGACAAGGAAATTTTCAGAGCCTGTATGACTCCTTTCCAGCACACATATCCAGGCTTTGGGGAGCAACACTGTTTGAACTTGCTGTTCAAGCTTTTATTTTTAGTTCCTTTAAGGTTAAGACAATAAAATATTTTCACAATATTTACTGGAATACACAAGTTTGATAGGTAAATGAAAAAGGTGGGGTTTGCAGGTTTCTCTTATGGCTGTGTATCTTGCATGCTAAATACAGGACCATATTTCTATTTTAGTTCATGTTACCAGTATAATATCTCTTCTTCTGCAGATGTGAGCAACAAAACTTTGCTAAAAACAATATTCAGTGTAATTATAATCTGATCTTACTGATTTTTCTCTGTCCCTTTCTGCATTTTTGTCAGGGTTTGAGACAAATTTGGAGGAAAATATTTTCTGATAGAAGGCTGGTTACAACCGCATCAGATGATGCTTTGGTGTTGTTGCACAGTTTCAGAACAAAAGAAGAAGAAGCCAAAGTCTTAGAAAAAAACCTCTCTGTCTGTCTCCAGAGAAAACAGAGCTGAAAGCTGGCTGAAAAGCAAGAAGGGTGTTTCCCCCACTCTTCTCGCCACAGCCGAAAGACGCAGAGGAGTGGTGACCTTGGAGCACAGACTGCTTTGAAAAGTTCACTCGGTTTTTTCCTCTCCCCCCTCTCAGGCTCAGTTTAAAGGAACAGAAAAGCACAGGGTTCATGTCTGGACATAGAGCCTGTTGATAGGGGATACACATCATAAAGCTACCCCAAGACATTTTTATAATTTGAAGTTATTTCTGACTTTCATGAAAGTACTTATGGCTGCCTGGTGAAATCTTTAACCTCATGCCACACTTGATAAACTGTGAAATGGGTCCCAGGATGTGTCTTCATCTCAGGCAGTGTCATATAGGAATGGAAATCTTATGTACCGCTGTGTGGGCAGCACATGTTGATTTTTGACATGAAACTCAATAGGATAGGGATTTAGGTTCTTCTACTGTTTCATTTTTCGATAAAAAGCAAAATGAGATTAGGAAAATAAAACCCAATCAAGGGAATGCTTAACTTTATTTTTGTCTGGTGAACCTCAAATCTGTTTGTTCTAGAAACTGTTACATTACTCAAGTGTAAGCTGAGATCTGACATGAATCCTGATTATATTTCCAGTAGGTCAAGCTTTTTGCATTTCTTGCTTGATTTTGCTATCTGATTGCTAACTTCTTACTTTCAATTGCAAGGCTGATTGCTTGGGTGGGTTTGTTTTTTTTTCCTTTCTGCTCTTGGAAGTGTTGTACCTTGATGCCAGGAGCATCTTCTGATTCAGAGGAAGAGGTTCGCAGTGGGGATGAGGATGAAATTCTTGAAAAGGTTGAGTGGGCTTAACTGAGAAATATTGGGAAAACTGGTTTTTCCCTCTCTATGTGCTGAGAAGCTTTCTTTGAGCTTTACCAAGTTTTGGTGCACGTGCTGAAAATACAGGTGAAAATTCTGTTTGAAATAATGGGATGACCTCTCTGGGTCCATGTGTATGCGTAAATTTACTTTTTCCAGTCTTAAGAGATTAACAGTTTTTCATTACTTTAATTTTGCATGGGACAGGTGATCTTGCTTTACTGGTATTCTTTTTCTGTGCTGGTGTTAGCCTTTTTCTCAGACATTTACATTTTCCAGTAAGCTTTTCCTCCACTCTCTTTTGCTGACCCTTCTGTGCTTGCATTGTCTCTGCAATGAGAGCCCCTGCTGTGCCAGAGAATGGCCATTTCAGGAAATGTTGCACCTGTCCTTTGATGTAGCATCATACTAACAAAATCCCAGGAGTTTAGCCTGCTTGTGAATGCTCTCGGTGATAGAACCAGTGACTCTCACTGCTTGTGTGCTTTAGCGTTCCATATCTCTTTAACGGGGCTAGTCTTAAAAAAACCTCTTTAGTAGCATGTGGAATATGAAGTTGGACTTCTGCATAGAAGCACCAGGCAGTTTTATTCTATTGAAACTTTTGGATGAACTCTTAAACTTGCTAGTTTCCCTTTTAGAATCTCTATAAGAAGAGAGAGAAAAATCTGATAAATTAATTTTTCCATTAACAAAGGAATTTCTCAGTAAAGGTTTTACATCTTAAACATTGCTGTGTATAAATGGAGAATGACTCTCCATCTTTACTCTTTCTCTCTCTCTAACTCAGTCTAGCAGCATGATGAAGCACAGAAGGGAGTAATTACGAGTACTTACAATAAAGTTATATATAAAGTTCACCATGAGCCAAGTATGATCACTATCATACAGAAAAAGATACTTGGCCAGTGTTGAGGTCAGCTTATGCCTTATTTATTTCTCTCATACTGATCTGTACAGGTAACCCTTTCTGATACAATTTCTTTTTGATAAATGTTCCTTTATCTTTTTAGAAGAAAATTCTAGGAGTCTATTGGTGATGAGAGGTTGGTTGGGTTAAAGCTTCAGAATCCCAGTGGTACATTGCCTTAGCCAATGCTTCATTTCGTACATTTAAATACAAAGACACTTTCTTAAAAAATAAGGCAGTGAAAGCTGGAATCTCTAAATTCGTGACAAATCAGTAGTATGTAGCTTAAGGGGATTGAACTTTAAGGAGAATGTTGGTTTTTCAGAGGATTGTTAATGTAATTAAAATGAAACACAATAAAACTCCTCTTCTGTGGGGAAAGACCCTGAAGAGCTGAATTCAGATAGGCTCCAAGCTGTTTCTTTAATGCATTGAGTAAAACATTAAAATAGAAAGATTTAACAATTTCTGATTTTTTTCTTTTCCTCCTAGTTCAGAAAACCAGGCTGAATAGAAGACATGTTATTAACTACTTATTTTCTGTTAAGAAAACTGTGAAAAGCTTAAAGGCCCAGTTAAGGTGGAAGCTGTTTGAAAAGAACAACTTTGAGAAAGTATAGAAGTGTTATAATGTCGGTATTTTTGTCTGTTGTTTTTCAGATTGGTTAAGAAATGTTAATTTTGTTTATTCCAAGTAAGCGGTAACTATGTAGAACAGTTTGTGTTTTCTGAATTCACTTTTGCCTATCAATGTGGAAATTTCACAGGCCCCTGAGACCAAGCTTGAATGGTTTAAAAAACAAAAAAACTCCACTAACCAACCAACAAGAAAAAAAAAAGTACACAGACTTTTCTGTTTCAGTCTCCAGCTATGGCACTGTGCTTTTAACTAATTCCCCCTGGTGACAGGTGTTGCTCACAGCATGAACAGTTTTGTCCAGCCCTTTCTACTGTGCTCATTACTTTTAACTTTGTTGATGATGTGTGTCTCTTTGGTGACAGAAATCAACGTCTGTTCCAGTTTTCAGGGCTCTCCACTATTCCCCAGAGAGGTTTAAAGAAGGTAAATGCTACTTCATCTTTGCTGCTGTTGGTTTGATTGCATATTAATTATTCTGATGATGATGCTTAAGGAAAAAAGGAACCTGCATGTTTGCCTCTAAGCACTGTCAAGGGGCAGTAAGCTCCCAAGAGGCATTTAAAATGAGATGCACTAAGGAAACCTATTGGGAAAAGGATTCTTGAATAATGAGGTGACACGAAGAAAATGCCTGCTTATGGGAGAAAAAAGTGAATTAATTATGGAACAGGGTGTTGCTGGTAGATTAATGACATTGCTGTTACTTTTATATGTGACTAGCTAATTAAAATAAATAAAAAAAGCTCTTTGACTTAGGAAACAAGTTAGTCAAAAGGCTAGAACATTTGGCTTGTCACATAAATAAAGGGAACACCTTTCTCAGTGATTAGGTTTACAGAGATTCCCTTGGGTTTCCAGGAAGGAACTGAGTAAAATATGCATTTGAGAATACGTTCAACTCCAGAACTGCTATATGGAAGCTGTTTTTACATCCTAAATATAGTAGATTACTGTTCCTTGGTATAACAGCAGAATGAGGATTATACACAAACCTTGCTATTCCTAATGCAGTCTGGTGATTACAATGATTTTGAAATGACATAAAAAAGACTTCATCTTTTACTTCACATAAAATTCAATTCCATCTGTCATAGGGAATTGTACTATTTGTTGACAGCTGAGTTTTCTGAAAGGTCCTTCTGGGTACAGACGGTGTAACTGTGAAAAGTGCAAGAGCTGAGGAAGACTTTACCCCTCCCTGCAGGTATGGGGTTGTGCTGAAATGAGCAGCTCCTGTGACAGAGCAGGGAAGTTTCACCCGTGGTTCACAGCCTGGATCAGGTCTGTGCCTTCCCTGTAAGGGTGTCAGTACTGCCCAGTGCTCCTGTTTCCTGTGTGGTCACACAAGGATGGAGCTGCCCACCCATGTGTCACCAAGGTCTCCTGTCAATGTGCAAACTAGTCTCCTCCAGTCTGGCCAGGGCTGCTGCTGGATGCCATCGTGGAAGGGGGTAGAAACTCAGGGTCTGGCTTTTATTTTGACAGTAAGCAGACCCAAAATATGCTGTAAACCAGGAGGGGGGAAACAACTATTAGTAGGTAAAAAGCAGAAAGGCAGAGAAGAAAAAATAGGCAACCTGGCAGAACTGAAGTTCTTCAAAATAGTGCTGAAACTCTTTTTGTATTTGTAATTTTTTTTTTTAAATTTGAGAAGTTTTGCAATTTTTATTCTTTGCCACCTTATAAGCTTTGATAGTTTCTTAGTGCATGGTATGCCAGGGAGGAGAAAGCTTTCCTGCATTAGGTGGTGTGTTGGACAGCATCTCCTCCACCTCCTTGTTGTCTTCTGGCACTGTATTGCTGCCTCCACAACTCAGGAAAGCACCCAAATTTCAAAAGCCACAAGCTACCCAGCAAGTGCTTCTGTTCCTATGCTGTGATTTTGCATGAACAATTAATATATTTGAACTGGTTCACGGTGTACCAGCTGGAGCTCCAGGTGTGTGGGCAGGTCTGCTTGGGAAATCCTGGCAGCTCCATCATCTCTACAACAATGGCTTCAGTAAAGCCTCCTGTGCTGCCGCATTTTAAGAACAATTCCCAACAGATGTGAACTGCAAGCTGATGAGTAACCACTGTCCATTACCTGGGCTGAGAAGATGAAGCTGATTCATATAAAAGTTACTCTTCATTGTGTTTTATTCCCCATTTAGAGAGCAGCTGCTTAAAATTAAGTCATTTTTCTGTTTGGGTGAATGAGTGATGAAATAGATTAACTAATGTGTAGCTTGATATCATAGATGTTTATAAATTATTAACACGGTAGGATTTAGTTATAACACTTTTGCTACCATTATTCAGATCTTGCTCTGTTCTACAGGGTTTTTCACACAGAAGTGAGAACAAAAGAAAATACTAAAAAAACCAACCAAAACCAACCAAAAAACCCCAAAAGAAACAAAGACAGTTTTGCAAATGACTGATTCTTGAAAATAATATCTAGGGTGCAGCAAGATGGGCATTTGGGAACCTCATCCAAGTTTGCCAGGTGATTTTCAGATTGCTCCACATGTACCTAATGTTCAGCTCAGACTTGGTGTTGCATTGATCATTTGATGGAAAATTCTCAGTATTGTGTTCAGCAGTCGTCATTTTCATTTTGGGCATCTGAAATTGTGTTCTCCCTCATTTAATCACAGTGCCATTTCCAAAATGGAGACTGATTTTCCAGGGTTTCTGCTGATCTGTGTCCCAAGAGCCCAGCACTGACTAAACACGTTTCCTTTTGCTGTCTATGTAATGGCTCAGAACACAGGCATTTTCAGCTTAACCTGCAGGCAGTGTCTGAAAAATGCTGTGCTCATACTTGCTTCTAGGCAATAGTGAAGACTGGGGGGATTTTACTTGGTTTATGAGTACAAAGTTCACATTTGTCCGAGTGCGCTTACCCCTCAACATTTCTTTAACATACGACTTGGGCAGGGACTTTTCAGTCATATTTTTAAAAGCCTATTTCTTTTGACCTCTAAAAATTTCTTCTGATACTATTTTTTCCCTCTTGTTCCTGTGTAAGGGAAGCTTGAGCCCCTTGCATGTTTTACCCTACTGTAAAATTGGAAAACAATCCTTCCTTGCCATCTTTTCATACCAATCCATTTTCATTTGGAACCTGGTGAATCTCCTTGACTGGTGTTTGGTTTTTGTTAAACTAAATGGAAAAACCCACCACTGTTATGTATTATATATCTTTTCATTTACAGCTTTGCATTCAAAACCAGGAATTAGGCATAAAAGAAGATGGAACACCTGAGGCAGATGTTGTCATGGTATATCAATTATCAGATGAGGAAGATGGGACTGTCCTTGTTTAGAGGTGGCTGGTTGAATTTTAAAGTGAAATATTCATTTTAAGTGCTGGGCTGAGAAAATGTTCTTAATTGACTGCATAATTCTAGATAGCCTGCACAAATAAAACAACAATTAAGAAGGTAGAAAGCCCCAGAGTTTTCTTAATATTTAACTCAGATCTCAGAAGGAGCAACTAATAATTGAATGATACCGTGTTATGGACTTGGAGAATAACTCATGGAGATTCAGCCTCAAAGGAGGTATTTGTATTAGAAACCTACTTTTTCTGAAGTCAGGAAGTTGACTTTTTTCATCTGTCTTACTACACAATGACTGCACAGTGTTTGAGCATTAATAAACCAGGAAAATTCAATTTTAATCACGTAAATGCAGTTGAAAAAGTGTACTGTGCCCTTTAGTTTTTCATTTGGGTTTCTTTTTTTGTGCAGCAAGTTTTCCTATGCCTCTGAAACAAATCTACAGATAAAAGTGAACCCTGCATGATACAAATTGTTGTTGATGTTTTCATTCTTTCTACTCTCAACTGTTATTCTCTGCCTGCCTTATGACAGCAACTGGTGTCTCCTTGAACTCTGTTTGCAGACCCTTTTTTGAAGCTTATCCTTGCCCAGTGTCTCAGCGACTCTTGGAGAATAAGAAGTAGATCTGTGCACCTTCACGCTTCACAGCTCGGCTCTCCAACTTTGAAGTCGATCTTCACTAACTTATCTTTCTTTTGGATGCTATTCATAAGCACATGATTTCATAGCCTCATATCTGTGCATTCTTTACCTGAGTGCTTGTCTTTCCTTGGGTTCATTTTCTTGTGTAACTATTTCCTATAATCTTTCAGTCTTCTGGCCAGGAGTTAAGGCCAAATAATAAATCCCTCTTTCTTGGTTATACTTGTGTGTTAATGATTTGCCAGCTTTACAGAGATGATTGATTAAGCATAGAGCTAAATTACAAGAGCTGTGTTCATTATGAACTTAGTGTATCCTGTTTACTGTTTTTAGGTTAAGAAACTGTCATGATACAGTACCAGGCTGACACAGCCGTAGTGGCTCCAGTGTCCTGGCAGGGCAGCTTGTGTATCACTGCATATCACTTATACAGTACTGTAAATCATCTTGTTTTATTACATGACTTCTCTACAGTATGTCTTTTAATAGCTTCAACTGTTTTCTGCAGTGGTGAAAGCCTTACTGATAATGCACAGGACTGTCTACCAAATCCTTCTGCAAAATTATTTCCCATGGGACACTCCCATGGAAAACAGAAGAATAAAACATGCAGCATTTGAGCAGGGAGGTTATCCTGTAAATACTGTATCTTATCGCTCGTTAGGGTTGATTGGTTTTTTACTAAAAATCAAGTGAATCTCATGAAACACACAATACTCTAGGAAAGAAGATTCAACACTTCATGATTGAACATTAGGGCCAGCTAGAGAGTTTTACACGTATTTCACAAAACTTGGACAGAGCCATCTGCCCAGAGCAGCATTCAGGACTGTGCATAATAATCCTTAGATACTAAAACCCCCTAACTTTCTCTCATGCAAGAGGGAAACTTACTTCAAGGATGTAGAAAAGATTTCTTAGGACATTAAAACTAGTTGGTTCACTTCTGCTTTCCATAAAATTTCTGCTGTGATAATGCTTTATAAATAAGGTCTGAAGTACGCAGATCAAAATTTTAATGGCCGGTTTCAGGGCATTATACTTCTCTGTTCTTCCGTCACAGGTACCCTCTGAAGTGCAAAGAGCTGCTCTTATCTCAAGAACCATTAATGAATTTAGCTGGTATTGTTTTCAGCAGGGATTAATAAGTTTTACAGCTACTAGTAAGAGCAAATTTCTTTGACTTTTTTACCTGATGAAAAGAAGCATTTGGTTTTGACTTTGTCAGGTGATACAGTCCTAATCAATATTGCACTGCTGGCAGTTTTTAAGGATTCATTCTGGATGTGTGTACATGCACGTGCCCCAACCACTGAAGTCCTCCAGAAAGCAATCTGTGCTGC
Organism: Edolisoma coerulescens; assembly: GCA_013397115.1. Lineage (NCBI taxonomy): Eukaryota > Metazoa > Chordata > Aves > Passeriformes > Campephagidae > Edolisoma > Edolisoma coerulescens. Next base: position 328,608 of record VWZW01003153.1, read on the forward strand.
CTGCAGAGCACAGAAATACAGATGAGAGTTTTACTAAGAGCTGTAATACTAATAAATATCTTTCAGCTGTTTCTTGGGGAATCTTTTAGACCTCTGGCTGTTAATCCTTGTCCCAGTTCTTGGGGAAAATCTATTTTGCTTCAAAGTGCTTTATCTATAATCAGCTTATTCGGAATTAATCTCCATGCCCATCTGCAGGCTCCTGACAGACTGGTAATTTCCCTTCCATCTCAATCTCGTGCCCATAGGAATTGCACACTTGTAACTAGTAAAATTTTTGTTGTTTTCAGCAAACGCAAAATTGCCACAGGAAAATAACACAAGGCTTTAAAACAGGGATATTAATGTTAGGTAACTGTGTAGCAAGAGCAATGTTTAGCAGTAAGATCTTGCAGCCACTCATTTAGCCACACCAATATTCAATGTTCAGTCTGTTTCAGCATCCAGTTTTGGGTATTAAAAAAAAATGAAAAAGCAAGTAAGATCAAACACAATGAAATGGAGTAAACATGGTGAAATGTTGTCCTACAGCCGTATTCCTTGTAGAATCAATTTTCAGTTTCCTTAGTGGGAGAAGGGGATATTTTTTGCTGACAGACATTTGACAGTATCTTGAAATGCAAATATGCAAGTACAAAGCTTTTCAAGCTCTTCAGATGCTCAGATTTTCTTCACTTTAATTTTGAGTGTGTAGTCATGGTTCACTCCTGTATTTCTTTGCATGTGTTTGGATCCTCTTAGCTAGAGATTTTCCTTTGAGTATTTAAAATGTTTTATAAATATTGAACCATCCTTTATGCCTGCAACACCCACAATTTTCAGATCTTGTTTCTTAACCCAGATTTCAGGTTGCTTGGGGAGAGACTAACTCTCTGGAGTCACTCTGATAATTAGTGAGAGAGTTGGAAATTGCTTGTTTCTGTCTTCAAGTTTTTGACTACTTGTGTACAATCCCTTACATCACATCCTTCTGTCTGTGTGAAATAGGGATAGGTGAGAGATGTACAGTTATCTTGTATTTTGCTGTTAATATTGACCCAGGTCAGAGGTGTTCCTGGCTTGGAGACTGTTAACAAGCAAGCCTTCCTATGTAAAAATTCTGTTCCTTTTGAGTTTTGCTAATCTAGATTTCTAGATCAGCATTTGAGATTGTCTTTCTAGTAGTCCCTTTATCCAAATCCAGCGTGTGCTCTTCCTCCTCAATAGCTGATGTTTATGCATGTGTGTAGAGCTGTGGATTTATGTTTTGTGTATGGAGTCTAGTGCTGTTAATGTGGTAAGTAATCCCTTCTGATAAATCCACAGAGCCTGAGTGTAAGTGATGGTTTAACAGAAAAACAGCTGCTGTTGGTTTAGAGTCCATCACTTTGGGGTTTTTTTCCCCCCTGTGCTCCTCTAGAGAGGTAAAACAATGTGACAAAAGTTAAAAGATGAAGTTATAGAAGGTGAATGGCACCTATTTCATTCATTCTCAGTAGAAAGACCAACTTGAGTATTTCTGTAATTTATAGTAGTTCAGGGAATTCATATTTCAAAATTTCAAAACCTCACACTCTTCTGGCTGGCACCGGGTTGACAGAGCTGGTGCTGAACACTTGCTTGAATTTCGTTGTTAATGAGCACTGTGATGTTAAGTGTTGCTGTCCATTGGGAATGCTATGGTACAACATCTTGTGGAGGCTTTAGGCCCTGAGAGCTTATGAGATGTGTCCATCAAATGCTTGGTTGTTATTCGTAATCGAGTTTGTTTTGCTCACTGATGAAATCCTTCTCCCTCTGTTTGTAGGATGATAAAGTTAAATCTCTTCTCCTGAATTTGTTCTGCTGTGACAGACTGATGCCTGAGCAGGTGCCGAGGAATGATTGCTTCCTCATAGTTGATGTGATTCTAGTTTCACTGCAACCAGGTGGAGAGTATGAGACACATGAAAAACAAAATTCTGAGACAACAGACGGAAAAAAAAAGTGATTAACCGAGGAAAATTGGAGTAAATCCTACTCCATAGATGAAAACTTTTCCATCAGGTGTTTGTTTGAGACTTCTGTTTTGAAATAATTGACCTGAGCTGAAGTATCAAAGTATAAAAGGTTTGGTAGGTGCATGCATTTTTTGGAATTATACAGTCTTCACTGTGGTTTTTTTTTTAAAGTATGTTTTATTCTAATTAAGTATTTGGGGTTATAAGTGTGATTTTGTTCATTATATTCTTGATTTGTCAGCCTTTTACTTGTGTGTAGGCTTTAAATTTACAGAGACTAGTCTTGTTAGATGCCAGAGATCTTTAAGATGAAGCTTTAGTGAGTTGGTTTCTTATTGGGTTTTCTATCCCTCTTTATGCTCTGATACCAGATAACATATTCCTCTTAAAGATGCTCTAGGGCATTATTTCTTGCTGAAGGTTTGTTTTTGTTGCACAGACCAGTTGTTCTTACAGCAACTGCCTTCAGGATTTAAGGAAAAACCCCAATATACTGCTTTGGCAACTTGTAAAAGAAATGGTGAGCACCCTTCCTCTTTTCTGTCTTTTTGCCTTTGAAAAATGTAATTTGCTTTCTAGAGAGCAGTCATTGTTCTAGTTGCTCCTTTGCTGTGCTGCTGCCAACCAAAATATTCTACACACACCTTTGCAAAACCAGCTCTTTGTTTGCTCTGCATCACTGTGTATATATAGCATCTGTTATTAAACGCTTTTTTGAGGTAGCTATGAGGGTGTGATTTTTCATGAATGGGTTTGTTTACCTGCAGCACTTTGCTGTTGATATTTCTATTGAAAAAGTTTTGTCAGCTCTTTATCTTTACAGGAAATTGTTGTTTATCTTTATGAAGGTTTTCTCTCCTTCTCAGAAAGGAACGGGTCAGAGTGTGCAGTGTTGCTGTAGCAGTATATTTAGCCTCTGGGTGTTGCTCTTGGACAGCGCTGTTGGCAGACTGCTATTTTGCAGAAGAATTACTGAAGCTGCTTGTTGTTGGATGAAGAATGTCAAAATGCAGTATGTAATAGGCAAGCTGCAGCACCAGGGAAATTGGGGAGCCCTCAGGTACAATAATGTGGTCCACAGTGGATAGAAGATATCCTTGGCAGGCTCATGTTTGCTATTAGACTTGGATTTCTATCCTTAAACCAAAATTAGACTTTTTAATATGTAACAGTGTGTAAGATGCTTCATCCTCTTTTCATTTTTTGATTTCTGTAAAGTGTGTATAACCAATGACAGTAAAATATTTGTTAAAAGTACTTTTATGTAGAATTTTTGGTTAATGTGATAAATATTTTCATTACAGAAATCACAGAAGAATAATACCTTGTCAATGAATATAAACATTTTAGAAGTTTTGTGGAATGCTTTCCAAATAGTGATTGCAGTCTTTCACTATTAACAAAATGCTAACTCTTATTTCAATGAATGTTAAACACTAAAGTGAGATTATACTAATCTGATTGTTTGTATCATGCTGTGTAATAAATGTTAGGATAAATTTTTGCCTGGTTTTCCTGCTCCAGAGTCCATGCAAACTAAAGTGTACTTAAATCCCCAAATTGTTAACCTTCTTGGTTTTCTGAAACCAGAAGTCTTCATGTATGCTTGATAAAAGAAAAATAAACTGCAGATTATTCAAAATTTCTTCACCAGCTGTAAGTGTTATGAAACCTTTTGTTATTTATGAGCCTTTTCTATTTGAATTAAATGCTGATTAAAGTTTTAGTGTCACCAGTTCTGTTTGTTTCTACATTGACTTTTTCTATGGTAATTCTGTAGCTCTGGCTTTCTTTTCATTTCTTATTTGCCAGAGGCCTTAAGAAAATAGGTTGGTTCAGGGTCAAGTTGCACAGCTCTCCTGCCAAAGCTGAATACTAATCTATGGTAATGGACTGCCTGCTGTGTAGTTTGAGACATCTCTTTCAGCTGCATCTCTTCTGGCTAGAAATGGGTACTTGGAGGATAGGGGAAGGGAGGCTGAAATGATCCTGCAGGAACCGTGTGCCTCCTTGCTCACTTGCTGCTGCTTCTAAGAGGCCCAGAAGACCCTTGCCTCACTCGTCCTTGGTATCAGCAAGCTGCAGCTTTGAGCAGTGCCCTTGAACAGACCAGGACGGTCAGGGCCCATCAGGGGCTGGGTGTTGCTTTAACTGGAAGTAAGGTATTCAGTTGTCATGGGCCCAGGGCTCCTCACAGCCTTTAACAGTGAGCCTGCAGCTGCAGCCCTAGGTACTGAGAGCTTTCTTCGGTGAGGAGTGCTACCTTCATTACTTGGTCAGAGTTGTGTTCTCTTCGCACTCCTCGCCTTGGTGCTCACCAGTTGGGCCTTGGAATCAGTCTTGGCTTTTGCTCAGTACATCATACCCAGATGGCTGCTGCAGCTGCCTTCTAGGGTGTAGAAATGGTGACAAAGTTACCTCAGAGGAAATGCTCTCTTCAGGCACCTGCAACCCCTTCCTCTGGCTCTACCTAACCCAGCCTGCGGCCCTGCAGTAAGCCTGGTTTTCTTTGGGAAGAGGAGTTCTTTCATCAGATTGGGAGAACATCAGCATTTCTTATCTCTATGGTTTGTGTGGAGCAGCAGGAGCTATTTCAGTTCTGACTGATGCACCTCTGGTCAGTTCTGGAGACTCCTGCTCTTCTGTTCAATACCTCTTAATCTTTTTGCCTACCTTAACATCCATAAGAACATTACTACATCTTTCTAGGTAGTTTGGTGCTCACTTCATTCGTATTTAACACTTGTGCCTATGTAGTTTTGAGAAGGGTTGGGGTGAGTATTTTGTACTTCAAAATAGATTTCTGCTAGTTAAGAGACCTTCTTACCAACACTCACTGGGAGTTTAACCATTTTTCCACGCAAGTATGTATAGCCTGCAGGTTAAATTATATTCCTTCATAGGTAACTGCCTCAAGAACTTCCCCTAAATGGGCAAAGATTGATTTCATCTGCAGTCACTTAATTTGCAAAGAAACTGGTGTGAATTTATCCTGATTTCAAATCAGGAGTCTAATAGCTTTCAAGTCGCTGACTTTCTAGACTGTGATGAATGTTTGAGAGCCTGATCTTCATTCGCATAATTTAAAACCCTGGTGAAAACTTTCCTCAGATTTCTGGGTGTGTGCTGACAGGCACTAAGATAACACGCTGTGCCACAGCTCCTGCAGGAATTGTCTTGGACCGTGTGTTTTTCACAGCAGACACACCATGGCTAGACAAATAATTCTCAAATTGTCCTAAATCTGCTGTTACCACATGTGGTGGTGGCACATGGGCTCAAGTGTTGGCATCGGGTTTTGGCAGCTTTAGATTCAGGGACTGCAATACATCAAGACCCCACCACATAGAAGCCTGAGTTAAAATGCTAAATTGGACTTTTTGCAATTATATTTTAGTACATTATGTATGTCTAGCAGCTGTGTGTTAGTGCTGTAAGCCATGTTACCAACAGGTGGAGAGAAACAAGATTTGCTCTGCTGTGTGAAGATGTGATGTTGTTTTGTATTTGTCACCTGCTGTGTTGCCAGTAGCTATTTAGCTGCCTGAGGCCTATGGGTGAGACCCCCTTCCACTAGCTGTACTGCAGAGATGGGAAAGCTTTCCAAAATTCCTTGACATGCCTTTCTTCTCTTGTGAACTTTCAGTCGTTCAGCTTTCCTGCAGCCTTAACAACTGGTAGCACAGTCAAGCAGACCAGATCTGTTCTGTCTCATCTTGCCAGTCCCAGTGTGGACCAGAAGTTTCTGGTATTCTGAATATGGTATTGCAAGTTTAATCTGCCATCTTGGCAGCCCTCTGGCTTCTTCCTGACCTCCTTTTCCAACTCCATGGCTTGGTGCATCAGCAAAGCCAAGAGCTGTACCGCCTGGCATTGTTACACTGGATGCTGACAGATTCCACAGCTCTGGAAAAAGAGTCCTTGTTTGAAGTCAAAGAAGATGGTGAATGTGAGCCTTGGGGCTTTGAGATGCAAGATGATATTCCTTTAGATGCCTCAACAGCAGGTTTTGCCCTTATCAGGTGTGCCTTGGGTGCTCTCTTCTCCCAGATGTGGCCTAGGATGTTTGTGCTGTAAAAGCAAGTGTTACAGCCTCGGTTGCGTGCAGTTCGCTGCAAGGGCTGAGGGAACACAGACATCCTCCTCTCCAACACTTACTGAGCCCTCCCTGCATTGCTGCAGCTTTTCATTCTAACCAAATTCTTGAGAACTTTTCTTCTGTTCTCTCTCCCCGCTCTGGTAATATAGTTTCTCTGGTGCTCTCAAGGACAGTCTTGTGGTGTTACTGGAACCTTAAAATCTGTGAAATGCAAGGTCTTAACAGTGTTGCCTGATGTACCCTGGGGTGGGTTAAGGTATTGCCCCGCCAAGGCGGCAGTAGAGTAGACACAAGGACAATTCTTGAAGGAGAGTAAGAGTTATGTATTCAGTAGACAGTATTTCCAGTGTCTTGAAGCTCTGTAGAAGGATTTTTAAGTGGTAATTAACACACTTCAAATTTTTATGCTGTGTTTGCATGAACTGTGCTAATTGCAAGCTGTGCAAGTCCTACCAGCTGAAACACTGAATAAACACACAAGAAGCCTTGTGCAGCGTAAAAGTCACATGCAGTGTGAATCTGTACAGCCAGCGCAACTCAGAGGATTTCTTTGTGTACAAGCATCTCAGTTTACAGGATCGATTTAATCTCCCTCAGGAGAGAAACTGGGAGAATTCTTTTGGAAAAAGTAGACTGAAGCTTCTTTGGTCCAGCTACTGCAATGAAAGCTGGGTGAGCAGTCCAAAGGAAAAGCCCACTGACCTCTAGATCAGGAGATGCAGGTGAAGGCTGCTGGAAGTAGAAGTGGTGCTATTTTAAAAACTTTTTTTTTCCTCATAGAACTTTGTTTGAAGTTAAAATCTGCTGTTGGGAAATGCAGTTCTCTTCCACAGCAACTTTTCTTCCTTCTCCTAATTTAACATAACTGTCAAAATGGTGATTCCACAAAAGTAAAGCCAAGCTCTCCTTCAAGGCTGGTTGTGACTCGCAGGCACAGTTAAGGCCACAGTTTCCAACATAGCACATGAAAGAAAGAAATATTTCAAAGTTGTTCTGGTTGGACAACAGTATGTTTACACTAATGCCTTTTTCCTAACACTTTTTTGAAACATTTTGTTAACCAGAGCCTGACTTTATTGTATTACAGGGACATATCTGCAAAGCTGTTGCATTCTTGAGACGTCTTTTGCTGTCGGGGATTTATTGTTCAGTCACTATGACTCGACAGACTTGGTATTTCAGTATGAATTCCTTACGTTGCCTCCACAAATGTTGCTGTTGTAGATAGTGAGAATGGTTGGTGCTAATGATCTCTTGGAGACACTGTTATTTATTTCATGGTGCCGTTTGCAAGTAACGTGACTGCTAATGTGCATAAACCGTGAGGCTGAACATTTGGGTATTCTGTAGCGATTTGTCACGGAGCAGCCTTTTTCCCTCCAACTTAATAATAGACTTCCAGCCTTGCCTGCATGTGTGCCGCAGATTTTCCCACTGTTTTACTAGGGAAGAGCTATTCTTTAAAGATAGGATCAAGAATCTCACTCTTATTCATAGTCTTCTGTTCCTATTGCTGCAGACAGAAATGGTGTGGGGAACTCGGGGCAATACTGGATACCACTGACTTGGTTTTTCAATGCCTCTTTTTCCTTCCTGGGTATTTTTGTTTCGGTGAAAGTCTCTCTAAAAAAAGACAGGTTCTGATAGGAAGCGTAATAAATATGCACTGGAACTTGCTCTGAGTAGTTCATAAGAGGTGTACTTGATAGTGCCTATACATACCACCCATACACTGTTTCAAACACGGGTGGCAGTATTAGCTCCTGCTGCTCCTAACTCTATCAGAAGTCACAGTTTTAGTCCTTTGCAAGAACACAGTGTCAGAAAGCAACCTGTGAGTGCTGTTAGGTGAGCCAAAATGCTGAACCTGGTTTATTGAATACTCGGTGTATTGAAAATTTTCTAGTCAGAGCATGCTGACAGGCCGGCAAGTTGCGTTAATATCTTAATACCTCAGGGCATTTATAAAATTAATCTTTTGACATTTTTATTTGCTTTTTTGCTCAACATCATGATAAATTTTTTTATCTTTTAAAAGTTCCGTTTATGATTGTCATTTAATTGATGATAACTACAAATTACACTAGCTGCAAAGCAATAAATAAAAGAAATGCAAGTAGTATAATTTGGAACACGGTAATCTTAGTAGCCTGAGTCATGAATTTCATCATCCGCTGCAGTTAGTATAATTTTTATGATTCATAAATCTATTCATTCCTCTTTTTAGTGTGTCATCAGATAAACAGCTCAACAGTAAGGTGGCAGAACTGTCTTGTCTCACCCCAGTTGTAGGAGAGAAGGCAGGTCTGATTGTTCCTATGTAAACGTAGTAAATCTGTCCCTCTGACCTCTTAAATCTGCAAAACAGCTTCCTGTGCTTCAGTGGAGCACTAGCTCATTAAGGCATTCAGATTATCAAATGACCACTACCTCAACCTAAAATTTATAGTCTGTTCAAATTGTTTAGAAACGCATTTGTTCAGTTGCTGAAGGTGACCTTCCACCATGGATCAGTGCACAGACACTTACAGAGTGATCCTGGGCTGACTTAAGCAGGAAGCGATCAGCATTTGCTTCATGTTAGGTCAGTGCTACTACAGAAGTACTGTCAGGCCCTCGAATAGTTGATGTCTCTACTTTATTACAGAAAATGTGCTTTTTCCATTACTCTCTGTGGATTCACTTCCAATTTAAAATCCTCAAGTGGTGTGATTTGTTTTGGAATGTCCCCTCTTTCTAAGTGCCATGCCAGCCACAGTACCTGCCACTGACTAAACTTGAAGTTTGAAAAGCCCTACAGAAAGGATCAGTCTTTAGATAAATAGGTAGGTAGAGATACATTATTAAATCAGAACTTGCCTTAATTCAGGAGGATGAATTTGCTCTAGTAATGTTGCTTTTTCAGGAACCAGTGTGGTGAGAAGAAACAAGTTATGATCATACAAATACATGACCATCATCTTTGAACCCATGGTCATTCATTATAAAATCAGTATCCTCAGTTCACAGAATCACAGAATGGATGAGGTTGGAAGGGACCACAGTGGTCATCTGGTTCAGCCTCCCTGCTCAAGCAGGGCCTTCCTAGAGCACAGGCCACGGGATTGTGTCCAGATGGTTCTTGAGTATCTCCAGTGAGGGACACTCTCTGGGCAACCTGTTCCAGTCTTCAGTCACCTGCACAGTAAACAAGTTCTTCTTTGTGTTCAGGTGGAACTTCCTGTCCATCAGTTTCTGCCCCCTGCCCCTTGTCCTATTGCTCAGCACTGCTGAGAAGAGCCTGGCTCCATCCTCTTGCCATCCTCCTTTCAGATACTGATAGACATTGATATACAAATAGGCTTATACTAAGGTAACTGTCATACAAGCTGAAAGTGCTGGGTCATTGGCTCATGGCACTGTCTTGGCCAACTAACAACAGAATCACAGTGTGCCATGAAGAGGCAGCAATTTTCACTGCCCCAAACCCTCGGTTTTTAAAATGCTTGTCAGGGTCCCTCTCTGCCACGTGTCTGTCCAGGATGGCTGAAACTATCCTGCACTGGCATGCACACATGTATGCATTTTGGTGTTTGTATTTAGATTCCTCTGTGACTGCTACTTTTTGGTTTTCATTTCATTCACCTACATCTCTGCTCTGTGGGGCTCTGTGAAAAGTGGTTCAGTTGTGCCATTAGAAAAGCTATGTTCATTCTGGAATAATCCATGAACTATCAGCCACTGTGTAATATCTCCAAATTTTTTCCATGTTTTTACAAATCTTAGTATGATAACTAACTTCCATTTATATAAGTTGCTGTGCAAGATTATGTCACTTCTAAAGAATACGCAAAATCATGTATTTTGACCATGCACTGGTAATGTTAGTAGCCTAAAAACCAGGTTAAGTTAGCTTCATCAAGTTAAATGCCAAGTAACTTCAGCGTAAACAACGGAGAAGACAGAATTTTTTAAGACTTAAAACATATCCAGTGACCTCAATGCTATGATCTCTCGTTTCAGTAAAATAACGGAGAAACTCTTTTTGGCCAAAGTACCTTTTCCTGATTTCAACATCAGTCATCAAGGAAGAATAAAAACTCACCAGAGACAGTTTAGAGAGGAGTATAAGAAAGTCAAATGTCTACAAACTGGGATCTATGGGCTAGAAAAAAGACTTGGGTAAAGAGAAGGTTTAATTCTTCAAAGAGGCAGAAACCTAGAACAGAGCTGAACAAAACGGAGTTTTTGTTACTATGTCTTTCCTTTGGGAATTAATAGATTGAATTCTACAGCAAAGGAAGTTAAAGTTAGATACGGCTTCAAACTGGAGGAGAGTAGGTTTAGATTAGCTATTAGGAAGAAATTCTTTACTCTGAGAGGGGTTAGGCACTGGAACAGGTTACCCAGGTAAGTTGTGGATGCCCCATCCCTGGAGGTGCTCAAGGCCAGGTTGGATGGGGCTCTGAGCAACCTGGTCTAGTGATAGCTGGGAGGGGGGGGTTGGAACTAGATGATCTTTAAGGTCTTTTCCAACTCAAATCATTTTATGACTCTATGATATTAGTGGGAAAAAGCCCATTCTAATTCAGCATAATTAAACTCTGGAAAGTATGGCTTAGTAGTGAGACAAGGTAACTGTCTGGCAGAGTGACATAGGTATGTATAGTTACCATTGAGTGGAAGCTGGGCTGGAGAACTCCATTTTCTCTTCTACTTGGCTCTGTCTTTTGTATTTTTTTTTTTTAATGTCACTTTGCCTTAAGCCATCACTATTAGGTAGGTTGGTTTCAGCAAGAAAAAAATGTGTGAACTCAAAGTACCTTGAAGTGGGTAAATTAAAAAGAGGAAACCTGTGTCATAAACTCTCTTTTGCGGATGGTAGGAAAGAGAGACCTGGGTTAACTGCATGCAATTGAGATTTGCCAGCCCTAGGAAGCTTAAAAAGTGGCTGACGTTTTTCCTTTATTGGAAGCTGCACATGAGTTGTTTTGTACCAAAGGCAACCCGACATTTGCAGAGACCTGCAGCACTCAAATTAATAGGTTCTACTTGCAAGGATGACTTCAACAAAGGCTTTCTCCATTATAACGTCTTGTTCAGTACATCTCTAAATCAGTTTTAAAAGTTTTTAATCTATTTCATGCAGAGGCCTGTTGTCTTTACCTGGTTGTCAAATCCATTGCGGCAAGCAGCACCTCTCTTTTGTGGCCAGAATGTTACGGGTAGATGATTAGCAAGATACTGAGCTTTGTTTGGATGCAAGGCTCAAAATACCCGTAAGTGCCTCACCCTATTGGAAAACATTATATTTAGAGTGTGCCGCCTGTATGTCTTTCAGAGGGGAAGATTTGCCAGATAACACACTGCCCTCTGGTAAATTGTCACGGGGCTGGGCAGGAAACGGCTTTTGCATCAGTATTCATATGGGACCCAACTGCCTCCCAAATATCCGCTTTAAATGGGACTGACTTTGTCCCTTGAGAGAATTTACCAGAATCTTGCAGGTTGTTTTTATGCCTCTTCTTTTTTTACAAACAGTACCTGACTACAAAAACAGTGTCTCTTTCTATACAGGTCATAATTTGCTGTTGATTTCCCTCTACTGTGCTTGTTTGGCATATCTGCTGCAGAGGTACTTACGCTGATCCAGTCATAGCTGCCTTCAGACAGAGAAATAAGCAGCAGAAGGAGGGGAACTTCTGAGAAATACACCCTCTGCTTTTGTTCAGCTGTTCCTGGTAGGAGTAATATTAATAATAATGCACAGGTATGATGCAAGCAGACTTGTTTTTTAAAGGGAGCAAAGTGTTCCAGGCCATTAGCTCATACTGTATTTTCGCTATTAGCCTCTTTCTCAGGGAAACTGAAGATCAGAAGCTGAGGGGGAATCCTGAACCAGGAGAAGGTAAAGAAACCCACTTCACTCTTTGCAAGGTTGGAATGGCAGCAGGAGTTCGTCTAGTCCTATCTCCTGTCCAAAGCAGGATCAACTACAGCAGGCTGCTCGGGACCATGCTTAGTTGGGTGGTGAATATCTCCGAAGATGCAGACTTCAAATGTCTCCATGCAGTTTGTTCCATTATTTGACCAGCTTGACAATAAAAAAACAAAGCTTTTTCTTGTGTTTAAATGGAATTTCTTGTGTTTCAGTTTGTGCCCTTTGTGTCCTTTCATTGTGGTCCACTGAGAAGAATCTGGTTCAGTTTATTTTACACTCTCTCATCTGATATTTATACACTTTTATAAGATCACCCCTGAGCCTTCCAGTTTTCAGGCTGTGAGCTCTCCACCTCTCTGGGTGTGGCAAATACCCCAGTCCTTGTAGTATCTTCATGAATCTTTGTTTCACTTTCTCCAGTACGTCCACGTCCCTTTTGTAGTTGTGAGCCCAGAACTGGACCTCGTAGTCCAGAGGACTCACCAGTGCTGAGTAAAGGGGAAGGATCATCTCTCTCGACCTGCTGGTGATTGGCACAGGCAGGTGCTTCCTCTCTGCCCCAGTAAAGGGAAGATCCCTCCTCAGATGTCTTGGAGGAGGTGTTTGAATGGAATGCTGTGCACCTGCAGAGCTGAGCAGATGTGTAAGTGTACTTTGTATGTATTCCTGATCTCGGTGACCGATGGGGGAAAGTTTGAACCTGAAAATACTTGGTGTAGTTTAACTGAAACAAAAATCTTTTGTCACCTGAATGACCAGGGGCTGCTGAGGTGATCGGCTCTGTTGCAGCCACATTCAGCAGATAACAGGGGGATCATAATGACTGGGGGGCAGTTTCCTGACCTGGGAAAACCCCAGGCAAGCTCAAGGTCCCACCAGGAGCTGGAAGCTTGTGCTGGCAAGTTTAGAGGGGAACAGGAGTAAAGATGGCCACCCTACTCCAAGAAGAACAGCCCTGGGGAGGATCAGCAGCCTTCCTTTTTATCATGAGCTGGCTCTTTGTGGTTTCATCTTGGTGTCTGCTAACAGGGCCACACATGCTAATACAATTACTGAGATCTGACACATAAAAACAACCCTATCCCCCCATAACAGTGCAGTGGTGATGCTTGTGAAAAATGGAGACAACTCTCTAATTATAGTTGAAAGAAAAATAATTTATTAAAAGAAATTCAATTTAGAAAAATACCAAATTTAAATTTGTAAAGAAAAGGGAAAGAAAAATAAATCCGGGAACGCAGGGATAGGGGACTCCTAAAAAACCAAAAAGGTATAATAACCCACGGCAGAGGTTTGCAGCACTGGGGTGGCTCAGGCTAATCCCAAGCCGAATTAATTTATAAAGTCTCTGGAAAGAGATAAAGACCCTTCGCCGCAGCGCTGACCTCTCCCACCCGCTAGCCCAGAGGCGAAAAAGCAGCTCCTCAGCCTGTGCAACCGGTTTTAAACCCCATGGNACAACAAACTTTTCTCAATTTTGATTTTTAACAACTTCAACTTTAACTCAGCGAAACTTAACTAATAATCAAATAACCATGCAAAAGCCAAATTCATAGCGCATAAATGACATGCTCCTGCTTTCTACTGCTGGGTGGTGAATAGCAGAAACGGGGTCTGGTTGATGCAGGTTGAGAATCTTGCCTAAAGTGAAGCATCACCAGTGTTTCTGTGATAAGCACCTTTCTTTGGTGTCTGGTCCGTAATTTCATATTCTGAAAAACACCAAGTCCTTGGAGGGCAGAAGGGAAGTAGGGGGAGGGTGGAATGACCTGGAACCTGGGAAACTTGGTACTACGCAAGGTGCTAAAACACTGCCATGTTTTGCTGCCAGCTAAGTCCCACTAAGTACTGAATCACTGTTCATCTATGGTCTTGCTGAGGACTAAGCATTCCTGTTCTCCAGCAGATAGGGAAGGGACAAGCTTTGAGTAGTCCTATCCACAATAAATTCCTCCTAGGAGGTGCTGCAAAGTGGGAAGTGTGCTCTCCAGTTGTGATCACTGAGAGATGAAGCAGAGTGCTCTTTACTTTCTGCAGAGTCTCAGGCCTTGTGGCTGGTGTGTGAGATGATGAACCAAGGCCTTAATGTTCTTACTCTCTTCCACATCATCAATGATGCAGATGCTTTCCATGGCAATCTTTTGCTGGGACTAATCAGTATGGGTTGGTAGTCCAGCTTTAGAAGTGCTTTGAACGTTGGTAATCAGACTTCTATGCTGAAATTGCTCTGAAAGCAGTAAAGAAATAAGACCTGACTCCTGTTAAAGCAGCTGTCCTTGAAAATAAACCGTCTGAATCTTTGTGTAGGTCTCTTGGCTAAGGTACCTGATACTTATTAACCTTCCTTCTATGAAAAAGTATGGGTATTTTGATTCCAATATCTTACTATTTATTTAAAAAAATATGGGTTTTTTTGTAGTACGTGGTCAATCAAACTCACTGACAGACCAATCATCTCATGACACTTTAATTGTTCTTCTTTCATTATGAAAATAAAGAACTCTGTGCAAAATCTCCTACTATAATGAAGGGCACATACATGTAATTATAGGATGCTTTTGGTGTTTAAAAAAAAAAAGAAATTAAATGACTAATACATTTTGCTGGTGGAACTGACAGCTGTAACAAACCTGCTTCTCTCATCAGCTATGAGCTTTTATCCCTGCCTTGTACTAATGAATAAATCATCTTATTACATAAAATTACATTCTAATTGCTCCCATGTCAGTCTATTTCAGGTTAGACCTAGGCAGCAAGGTTCCCTTGGTGCCTGGGTTTTCCCTTTCTGCTTGACTGCTGAGCAGTCACATATAAAATGCCTGGGAATTGTCTTGGAGGAGAAAAATTCAGAGAAGGTAGGAGACAAAGGGAGAGAAGGACAAGAGAGGATGTAAAGGAGACAAGGAATGAATGTAGGAGACATGAGAAGAATCTGAAGGAGCTGTTGAATGGAAGAGCCAAATGAAAAATACTTAGAAAAGCTAGTGGGATGTGAGTGGGAAGAGAGGGAAGATGAGTCAAAACTACGGCAAACCTTTCTGTGCTATGCCATTCGTGGAGCAGCTCGTGGGAGTTCTTGGTGTTGGCTAAACAGCCATGGCCGTTTGTGTGACAAGAGCTTTTCCTCAAGCTCTGACAAGTTATCATCTCAGTTCTCCTTTTCCTCTTAAAATGTTACCTAGAAAACATTAATTAGTCATTTAGTACTGCAGAATGAAGGGATGTATCCCCTCAACCCTCCCCATCTTCAAGTGAAATGATTGATTCTCAGGTCAGAGAAAAAGGCAATTTCAGTAGGCTTTCTGTAGTAGAGAAAGTGTTTTCAAATTAGTTGTAACTAAATGACTTGGAATTCATCCTTCAACTACCAACAGGCGGTATCAACTCTCATATATCGATTTTGTTTAGGCTGATTAGAAAAAGGACCAAGAGTAAGATTCCCCTGAACAAAAACAAGTGCACCTGTGTAGAAATCATGCAACTTTAATTAATTAGATTTAATAACTGATTTAATTGAGGCTTCCTGATGTAGATAATGCATTTGGAAATGATGGTGCAGCTCCTAAATTACTTATGTAATCACTTGCAAAATGGAAAAAGTAGGGCTTCTTGTTGCTCTTCTAAGATGTACTAAAATGATGTCTAGAATTTTTGCTTTTGTTTCTTTTCATAATGTGAGATTATCTTGCCTACCCCATTTTTTAATGAAAGACTAGAGTAGCAGTAGGATCATACATTGTAAGCAAATGAATTTGATTAACTGAGGCAGGGCGATTCTTTGTTTTAAGACTGTTTACAGTTCTCTTTTATAGGTTGTCTATAAAATAGACTTATCTTAAAATCCTGGCAAATGGAAGAAAAGCTGTCAATGCTAAACATTCAGAACCCTATTTCCTACCTGATATTTCTGGGTTGTTTTGGAGTAAAGATGTAACATTTTTCACATACCTAAATTTTTTTAACAAAAGTGCTATACAGAAAGAAGTCTTACATCCAGAAAAACAAACCATTTTTTCTGCCTTTCCAGTACATAAAAAAGGAAACGAGATCATAACCCTTGCCTTTTTTTGTTTGCTGAGTCCCTGCCTGAGAAGATCCATATTACTGTAATTTGTTCCAAGAAAGAGTCCCTTTGTAGAGGCTGCACAAGGAGTGTGTGGGATCCTTGTTTTTATTTCAGGTTTGAGTGTGGAAACAAACTGGCAATCATTTGGTTTTGTTGGGAAAAATGAATAGGGAGTTCTGTGTCTGTTACAGCACCATGAGGCAAGAAAAACCCAAACAGATGAATAGAGGTAATTCTAATCCTTGATTACTTTTCCTGTATGAATGCAGGCAAACTGGGTTTAGTATAGACCTAAAGGCAAAGGTTTGTTACAATTCCTAACTCAAATGTTGTGTCATGGTTTTCCCTTCAGTTTAATTGCCACCATGGACATTATATTGAGGGAACATTGTGATTTCTGGGCATTGCTATTAAGGTTTGCTTTTGATTGAGAGTCTTTCAGATAAAGTGGTTTTTATTTTTGTTTCTATTCCTCTTTGCCAGTTTTCTCCCTCCTGGTACTTGAGGCACCTTCTGCTATCCATTGCCATGATGTGTTTAACTCTTCCAGCTGACAGGACTGCTTGGTATCTCTTCCGAAGCTGGGAGATTTCCAGGGAGAGGTCAAAGCTGTTTGATCATGAGAGCGTTCAACACCAGCGCCCATCCATCTTCTGGCTGTTGTGTGCAGCTGGAGTTCAGAACTCACATGCACTGACTTCACACACAGTCCTCTTGGAGTTTAAGCAGCAGGAGGACTTCACAAATGGGCATTAATTACCATGGGGAATGGGGTTGGTACCCTGAAACAGCACTGGTGACAAGTCCTGTTAACCAATGAGGACAAAGGGATAGGCTATGATGTTACAGTGTGCTGATTCTGACCTGTTATTTGGGTCTTTGGCCAAAACCAACTGAGCAACAAGTAGTTAATCAGCAAAGAATACTTAAAATCTTTAAAAGGATGAGAAAAAATATTTGGATTGATAATGGCTGGAAAGAGACATTAAAAACAGAGACATGGGATAAATGAGTTGTGAAAGAAGAATATGCACAGAAGAGTGAGAACGAGTTAAATTAGTAAGAAAGGCTGCATGGCCAGTGTAGATCTGTTTGGGTTCCCATGTAGGCAGTATCTAAGGAACTGAGATAAATGAGAGAAGAGCATTTTTGGTAGACTGTAAGAAAAAACAGTATAGAGGCTGTTTTGAGGGAATTCAGATGGTCAAACATGAGATGATGGGTTTGGACGGACTGTGGTGCTGAAGAAACCTCTCTGAGCAGGATGACTTCTCCAGCTTCCGAAAGAGGGTGCAGCAAGCACTGGATGTGCTTGGGTAGAATCAGCAGAGAGAGGATGCTGAAGGTCTGCAGATACTGAATATCACATGAAGCACCATAAAAATAGGAGTGGAGATGTGCTGGGGGCAAAGGGAGCAGTGGTACAAAGGCTGTAATGTTAATCTTTGGAATATCAAGCTTATTTCTGTACAATATCTAATGAGAACAGTGTCTGAGCACTACATGTGCAAGCACAAGACTGCTGGGATGTCTAAACTGTTGTGCTCACTTTCCATCTGAAAAGAAGCCGAACTGAATGCAGAATATAGGGGAGAAATCTCAGACTATAAGGCATGCGTGTGAAGATGGACCTGTGAACAATATCTTTATGGTGCTTGTTGGTAAAAGCCTTGCCATGACTTCAGGAGAATAGGGTTTGTTCCCAGGCACTGAAGAAGCATATACTTTGAGGTAGAATCAAACACAATTTTTATTTTCCAAGGAAAAAAAAAAAAATTTCCACGGGCCTTCTAATTTTCATGTTTTTGCCAGTTTCTTGAAGTGGGTAAATCTTATATGGCAGAAGGAGCTGATTCACACATTGTCCATCAATAAGAAAGTCTGCTCTGCTGAACTTGTAGCACAAGTAATGCCAAACACGTAGGTTAGATCTGCCCTCCACATTTTCTGCTGTTTTCCAAAGGGTGTCTCTTAAGTGTTTGAGGTTTGCTTGCAGTGTTTATTAGTAACCTTCAGGCTTTTGGGTTTTTTTGAAGTTGTCCTGTGTACTTGATTGAAGGTCAGATCTGAGCGAGAGCCCTTATTGATTTCAAAAGCTCTAAGTAGACACTGTAAGTTTTTTTACCCTCTGTACTAATGGTTTTCCCATTGTGAGTCGATGGAAGCACGTGTCCAGGCTGCAGGGTGAGCAGACCTAATCTTGGGCTGTCTCAGCAGGGCTGAGTCAACATAGAGCTGAGAGCAACATTGAGACTTTGGTGATTATTGAACAGAAGGTGGTTTGAGGTGTGTGGAAACTGCTGCCATGATAACATAAATGAGAGGAAAAACCAGACCTAAGCAGTTCATGAAATGAAAAAAAAGTAGCAATGTGAACAGAGATGAATTGGTAAGACTTTGTTTAAACACCTCCAAGAAACAAGCTGCTGGGTCCAGTGTCAGTGGGGTGTGCACTAAGTAGACTGAGTGGGAAGTTAATAACAGAGGAGACTGGTGTTGCTGAGAAGAGCTTAGTGTGCTCTTTGTCTTACAGTTCATTGGAAGGACCACAGGATTACTTTCTCTGGAGATGTTTTTTTCTTAGAAAAGGAACTGTAAAGCTCTATGAATGTCAGATCAGGTACACCAACAGTTGCTGCTATTAAGTAAAGGGTAATGTGTAGTCGGATCACCAGAGAGTTCTGCTAATACAATCAACCAAAAAAAGCAGCTAATTAATGGTCTGTGCATTTTAGTTACTCATACTGAAAGCTCTATTAAATATAAAATTTGCAAAATTTGTTTTTGTTAAGAGTCCCCAGCTCATTAAATCTGCAATACCCCAGGAGATGCTTTTTGTCCAGGTCACCTGTGTAACAGGCTGACACACAGAGAAACTGCTGTTACAGAGCAGCAGCTGCTGGGGTGTGAGTGAAGCGTGTCCTTTACAGCCTCCTGGGAGAAAACAGTCTACTGATATAATCTGAATTTGGGGTGGGAAACTAATAAATGAATATTAAAAGTTTTTTTGGGGCAGGGCTGTATGGGATAGTTACAGAGCTGATGGATGTAGTTAGTTTTGCTGTTTGTTTCAATTTCTTTGGATGCTGTGATAGTCAGGTTTTGTTTTCCAAAGCTGCAGCCATACAGTCTGTTGTGTCAAAATCGAGCATATAATTATTTTGCAGTACTTCACTTCATGTTTCTCTGATTGCTCCCTGCTCTCTGCTGCTGCTTTACGGATTTTCATATTCTCTCTTCTTTGCCTGTGAAGACATGTACATGCACAGACAGGAGCCTACAGCACCAACAGTGCTTTTGTACATAATTTCATCACCCCAGACAGCACCGGCCTCGTACGGCTTTAGAGGCTGTTCACGTGCAATGGCTCTTGTGTGTCACTGGGGCCAGTGAGAACCAGCCTGTCATCCTGCACGGGCAGAAAGAAGTGGTCTGGACAAGATGAGTCCCCAAGAGCATAATGAATCCCCTGACCATCATGCAGATAATCAGAGCCCATCCCAAACAAGCAGCAGCAATATCCTTTGGATGTGTGCCCACACTACACATGCTGGCTTGCATCCTGGTGCTAGCTCATGGTCTCTGATGCCCTTTTACAGTCTCTGTTGCTTGAGGATGCTGGAGAGTGAAAGTGAAGGACAGACGGGATGGATGCTCAGAGCAGTGGGCCAAGTGAGGATGGGGTGAGATGGGAGTAAGTGAAACAGAAGAGAGAGGAGAGGCCAGTAGATAGGAAGAAAGATGGATGGCAGGTAAATGTCATTCATTGCCTTTCTTTCAGGTTTTCCTGATTCTCTCTTGCTGAGTCTTAGAAGGGCAGTGTAGTTTTAGTTTGTTTCATGAACTTAAAAAAATACATCAGGGATGAGGCAAAATAATTGAGCCCAAATCTGCATAGAGACCTGGAATCCAGCCCTATTGCTTGACAGAGATGCCTGTTGTGAGGTCAGCCTTGTCACCTGGAGAAGTCCCATGACTGATGTGCTGCTCTTTCTGAAATAGCACGTAGATGTGCATTTTTGTTTATAAAGCCAAACTGAAATCAAGGCTCTCCTTTCGCCTTCTGTTCCTGTCCTTGGATGGACATGCCTGTCCTATCTGCTTCACAACCATTGTTTGTGTATGTGCCCTGACAGCCGTTTCAGTGCTTTCTTCTTTCTTTTTTTTGGTAACACAAGCTGAGTTACTTGTGTTTCATCTCATCCTGGCATTTTTGAGACTCGGCACTCTCATACATCTTGCTGTGCCCCCTGTATTTTTTTGCTTTGCATTACTACCTTTTTTTTCTGCCTTAGTAACCTACTCATATGTTGACATAGCATCCAAGCAAGCATGCCCTACTGTTCCCCAGTAAGGGGCAGTGTAATTAATTTCAAAGACCTTCCACTGAAAGAAACCTTTGCCTCCCTCTGAACAAGGAGAGCTGTTCAATTATACTGGAAAGCTGCATGTGGGCCCCGGGCAGAGAGACACCCCCTCACAACCCCCTCCCAGCACTTTCTGAAGGACTGCCATATTGTCATCTGACAGAGTCACTCATTTCCAGATAATTGGCTTTTTAAAGGGCATCTATAGGACCCAAATAACTCCTGGCATACTGTTTATACCGTTGACCTGCCAGGTTAGCAAAGGTTAGACTTAATTGCCTCATTTATGGCTAATGCATTCCGGTTTTGCTGTTGCTTTTTCTCCGGGATAATTGCTCAGACCTGTATTTTTGTTTCTGAAATCTTGATGAATAAAAACAAAGGTCCTGCTTTGTGAATTGAGTTTTTGCTTTTATTGGGAGAGACAGAGGTCACGTAAAATTCTTAACGTTTAGGAAGTGACCACATCCGTGGGTGAGAGGCCGTCCGGGTGAGCCTTGCTCTGCCCTTTGACAGCTCAGATTTCCCACTGCGCTCCATCGTCAAACCTCTTTGTGCGGTGCAGCTTATTGCAACAGAAAGCAATTTCCAGGCAAATTGTGTGCCAGCACTGCTCTTCTGAGTCCTGTCCACAGAGCACATGCCCTGTGGGCACCGGGGTGGTGTAAGGAACACTGCCAGGGCAGCTCTCCTCATCTCAGCCTGTGCCTGAATGTCCCTACGTGGATGAAGGCTAGTGCTGATACAAGAGGAGACACAGAGCACCTTCTGGGCTGGTCTGGGCTGTAAACACAGCATTGCTCTTGTGTGTTCTGCAGAATTAATCCTGATGTTTCTACCAATACATTTTGTATGCATCCTGTGTGTCTCCAGAAATTTTACCGGTGAGGATGGAGCAAACTTCTGGCAGCATCGGCTTCGGTTTCATGGCAGTAGTCACTCTGCCTTTTCCATCACCAGGTGATGTTTCTCTTTTGGTAGGAGTAAAACAAGAACTGCAAACTTCAGTGCTTCTGTTGCAGATTTGTAAAGCCAACACTATACATAGAATTGTGGGTTTTGTTTATTTTATGGTCATGGTAGTTCTGGCAGCAGGTTTTGAGTGAACAGCTCTTAGAAAATAATGTCATGGCTGTCAGGAGGAGACCACTCCAGCTTTCATTAACCATCTGAGGTTATTGCAGGCCAAAAAATGACAGGGAGGAGAAGAGCCTTCTGTCTCTGGCATCCCAGGGCATCCTGAAGCTGTCAGCATGGGGATGGGGTGTTGGTTAGGTGTCCATTCATCATGGGCTTTACATGCTCAGGGCTCTGCCTGCAACTTCACACCAGTGACAGAGACACCAAGTTCTCATATTTGGCATCCTTCATAACTTGGTTTATAAGGCTTGCCTGGATTAATTCCCATTTGATTAAATCACATCCTTTCCATAAAGAGCTGATCTTGATTGACAGCTTTCCTCTCAGAAAAAATGCCTCCAACATTCTTGTGCACATGGTGAGAGAGGATCATAAATTTGCTATAAATGCTTTAAAAGGTGAGAAAGCTGAGTGTCAGCTGGTGCTTGACCTTGCCAAATCTGTGCATAGGGAGGAGAGCACTGGGTCTGAAGATTAGCAGTTAGCTTGTAGTAATGAGGAGACTGGTTCAGGGGATAATACCACCACAGTACATTTTTGGGAGAGTGTGTTTCGCACAAAATTGAAAGTGAAAATAATTAAGGAGGCAACTTAACTGTTGGATGTGATGGATCTACCATTGTTCAAGTCAGGGTTAAATGTAAAATGTATTGTACTTCTGACAGAAGTGATGAGTTTAGTGCTGGAACTTCTGGTGTGAACATCTTCAGGGAAGCGTACTTCTTCTGTTGTTGGGGATGAATCACCAAGGAAGGGTCTCAGAAGTCCAGTTGTGGTCACTGGCAGCTACATATGTAGAAAGGAAAGAGAGAGGAATACACAAAGACTCATCATAAATGCTAGTTAGTGAACACTGGGTTTCATTTGCAGAAATTTTTAAGAATGTTGCTTATTCCATTGGGCCAACTCTACTCTCTTTTTCTTTCAAATCACCTGCCTTCCTGAGGAGAGAATAACAAACCTCATAAACAATTTGTCATTTTTGCTGTGAAAGTGAAGGTGGTTGCACCACTCTTTAAGCATGTAGTTGTCAGTCTCAGCATGAAGATTGTTTGTTCATAACATTGGAATAGGAATTTTGTGCTTTTGGGAAAGAAATGTGAAACTGACTCCAACTGATTGTTTAAAAAAGAACTCCTTTTTGAGACACTTAAGAGATGGTTTAAAGCAGTAAAACAGATTATATACTTTTATTCTTGTTTTATGGAGACTAGCAAAGAACTTTTAAGTGTAGTTTATCCTGGAGGTTTTGATCTAATGTGAGATAACAACCAAACCTTTAAAATGGCTTTGCCGAGTGCACATAGTTTTGGTGCTGCTCCGAATGAGGGAAAATTCTAATCCTGATCTTGAAATGGCTGGTTAAAAGGTGATGGGTGTCCTGGAAGACAGGAGTTAACGTGAATCCCTGCCTCCCCCAGGATGTGCCTTAGTGGGTAACCTTTGTTGGCACAGCCTGTTTGCTCCCATGATTGTCAGCCCTGGGCCCACGCATGCCTGTGGGGCCGCCTGTTTTCAGACAGTTGAAATAAACCCTGAAGGTCAAAGATGTGCTGTCTCAAGGACACCATACCATCAAGTCTGAGCACACATCAGTAAAGGCCACAAAAGGAAAACGCCAGTTCAATAAAACCATGTTACTAGCGGGACCTCAGTAATTAAACACCTGCATGCAGTGATTGTGGGACTAATTACTGCAGTCAGAGCAGCCGCTCAAATGCAGTGGTTTTCAATCAGTGCCTCAGCCTTAGCAGATGTTTAGAAGAAAACAGCTCAAAACTCCACCTTCACCCACCTCTGGCTTTGTGATGATGAAACTTTCAGCTTGTTTTCATCTTGCTTTTCATCTCCTTCTCTCCAATGCCTAATCTCAGAAATGTTGTTTGACTTTAGATGCCAAAACCTACATATTGAGGATTAAATGAAAGCCACAGAGATCCTAAAATTGTATACAATGTTTATCTTGTTCTTGCTGAGCCCAAAACTGTGACGCTTTTACTTATACTGCTAAGGATTCAAAAATGGAAAATTAAGAAGTACAAATGCTATAACTTCTAGCCAGGTAGTAAAGGAAAAATATTTAGAAGCAAATGTTACATTTCTGTGTTATTATTCTTGAAATCATGTCTCTGGATTCAGTGCTCGTACAAGTCAGTGATCAAGCATTGTGCATCTTTTGTTCCCATCAGGCTGTATGGCATTGGAAAAAGACAGGTGTGTTTCTGAGAACACTGATCAATATGGGGTTGCCCTGGAGAGGACTGGAAAGATTTCATTCTGTATACTCCCATTTAGATGACCTGCCACCTGGATGCTCTGCAAAGCATTAGCAGTACTGATTATCCAGTTTTCCTCGATCTTAAAGTAGTTAGAGACCTTCTCAGTTGTGAATGAGAAACAGCAGCACTATCTGAATTTGCTGTAGGAAGACCACTGCTAAACAAAATCACGATGAGAATAAAGCAGAAAAACCTGGGGACATTACTTGAAGGGAAGAAATAAAAAGCAGGGCAGAGCAAAGAATAAAGCCTTTGGAAAACTGGTGCAGTCATACTTCATTTGGATTTTCTTGAGAGAAATTGTCTACAGCTAGAAAATGGAGAGAGCCTTTTTTGTTTGATTGTTTAAATATTACCGATCCTAAACTCTAGCTTGCCTGTAGAGACCCAAACAGATTATTTTTTCCTGAGCATTTTCATACTTCTGAGAACTGGACAGTCTTCAAAAGTGCAGGATTTTGTGGTCAAACTTTAGTTCCAGTCCTACAAAGGGGCTCAAAGTGATCAGAATAATAATTGATTTCTAGCTGCAACATTTAAGTGTTTTAATCACAGACCAATAATTATTTCTTTGTATTTCATTCCACAATGCTGCCTGAAATGCCTCCAAATGCTGCCTAATACTGAAAAACAGAGTGAAATTAAGCTCCCTATGTGGTATTTTCATATGACTAAGAAAATTCTGTAATAAACATGTCTAATTCTCTAAGATACAGAGCAGTCCTTCCACCATTCTCTTCCATCTCAATCTTGTTCTTCAGATTTAGAGATTTTTCTTTGCTATGATGCAGAATACATGATCACATCAAGATGAGGGGGTTTCCTATCCAGTAGATGCTATATATAGCAGTAGCATTTGCCAAGTTTCACCTGAGGAAGCACTGATGCCTTCAAAGGAGTCACTGGAGCTCAGTGTTCCTTGTGACAGAAGACAGGACAAGGGGATTTATTCCACATATGGATGATAAAGGTAATTTTCAGAATACGGCATCTGTTTTTAGTGTGGGAATATACACTCCTGGTGTCTCCACCCTGTACATTTCAGAACCATTTAAATACATGAAAATTTAATCTTTGCATGTTCTCTACTGAAGTGCCAATAAGTTTGCATTTTTTTGAAAAGACATTTCCTCTTCTTTCTGACACTGCAGATTCACCAGCTCCTTCTCCATTTCTGCTGTCTGCAAG
Source organism: Edolisoma coerulescens (assembly GCA_013397115.1). Lineage (NCBI taxonomy): Eukaryota > Metazoa > Chordata > Aves > Passeriformes > Campephagidae > Edolisoma > Edolisoma coerulescens. The sequence goes on from VWZW01003153.1 coordinate 353,646, forward strand.
TCTGGATTTCTCCCAGTTACACAGCAGGTTTTTGAAACCAGCAAGGACATTCTCTCCAAATAACTCCATTCTTCATTCTAACTCATTTCTTTCTTAGAAGGCTTTATATAGTAAAACCTCACGCTCTGCCAGTGTTTCCAGCGCCTCGTAAGTGGCAGATTTCAGAAATGAGTGCTCAATCAGGTACGTTCCAAAACGCCCAAAGCAGGTGCTGACAGTCAGCGGTGCAGAAAATGGAAGTGTGGTGCTGCCTCCTGCCTCCTGTTGCACTGGGTGACCACGGCAGGGTGTCACCAGCAGGGGTGACCCCTGTGAGAAGAGACCAAGGTCGGCCCATGCACAACATGGCTCCAGTGGGCTCACTGCAGGACACAGCTGAGCCCATCAGCCAAACTGGTGGTGCCTCAGGGAAAATGTGCTCAAGAAAGGGCAGAAAATACTGGACAGGCAGAGGAGGAGGGGAAAAAAGTGAGAAACAACTGGGTTCAACAGCAAGGCTGGAGGAGAAGGTGCTCCAGGTGCCAGAACAGATACCACAGCTCACAGAGAGACCATGCCAGAGCAGACTTCCTTAGCAAGGACTGTAGCCCATGGAAAGCCATGCCAAAGCAGAGGGAAGATGTCAGGAGGAGGGAGTAGCAGACAGGAACTGCTGTGGACTGACCACAATCGTCCATCCTCATCTACACCCAAACCTGCTGGTATGGGTAGAGGAGGCAGTAGAGAAGGAGGGAGGCTGGTTGTGAGAAAGGTGAGGGGAGGAAAGGTATTGTTCAAGTATTTGTCTTTTTGTTTCCTGCCACCCTAATCAGTAGGCAACAAATTAAGTTAATTTTCACCAAGCTGAGTTTGTAACAGTAAGTGATCTCCCTGTTTTTATCTCACCCCACAAGCTTTTTTGTTTCTGTTCTTCCTACTTACTCCCCTGTAAAATAAGTTCAGTTGTGGGGACAGGAACAAGCTGGGAGGTGTGAACATCTCAGGGAGAGAACAAGCAGCTGGGTGGGAGTTTGGCTGTTTGTCAAAGCTACCCCACCACCCTTGTTCATGAAGACTGATCTTGTCTTCAGTTCTGGAAAGCCTGGAGTTTCAATGCAGCTCACGGTCCAAAGGAGGTTACCTAGGGAAAGCCATAAGCTTACAACTACTCTACTCTCTGACAATATTATAGCTGGTTTCAGCATAAGTTCCTGCCATAGTGTTGCAAAAGCTGATTTTGCAGTTACATTTCTAGGGAAAGGGTTTTTTGGTGTCTTTTGAGGTATTAGGACCCACAGATCCCTGAATGGCAATGCAAATGCTGATTCAGGGGATACAGTGCCTTGATGGAGATGTATTTATGAAGACATGGACTGGGCCTGTGTCCTGCCCTTGTGGTCCAGGTTTTACAAAGAAGATGAAGTCACAATGTTGCCCCAGGTGATGAGGTGGTCGCAACATTTCATTGGTACAATTTGGGGGTGGGCCGAGGGAAGAGGACTCTTCAAGTAGACTTCCAGTGTACAGCCACTGTGTCACACAATATAACATAAAAACTGTAAATCTACATGGCCCTTGGAAAGTGAGGAGGCATCTCAACAGGAATTTATGGGCTTTGAAGCAGAAATTGTTTGTCTGTCACTGGTGCTTCATAGCAGCCCATACTATATAGCCATAATCTTCCTGATTGGAAATAAAAATCTATGAGTGACTTTGGTAAATGTTAAAGTTGCTTCTAGAGCAGTATCTTTGTATTGCCATCCTCACAAATTAATCTGGGTAGCTTTAGTAGCACAATGTTTCTTTATGGCCATTGCTAAGAAAAAGAAAGATCATTTTATGGAGTCACAATTAAATTTAGACTGTTCATTATTAGTGAAAAATATAAGATTTGATACATTGGGGAGATTGTATTCTGCTTGCAATTAGGTGAATTTTAAATGTAGAGTTTATAAATTGTACAGATATGCCATTATTTGACATCCATTATACTAGTTGTCTCTTTTTGCTAGCTTTGCCTGTTTCAGTTGCCAAATTTGAACCGTGACATGCAGAAATACTTGTTTCTCCAAAGGCACAACCAATCTCGTTCAATTGTTCAGACTCTTGTCCCCCAAATGGCACTAACAGTCTTTCCTCAAGGTTTATCACTGCAGAGTGCCAAATAAGGTGAGTTAATAAACTATCAGGTATTGCATAATTCATATTCTGCTATATTATATTGCTTGTTTAATACTAATCTGTTCTCATTTTTGTCTTTTCTAATTCATACGTCCCTACCTGCAGTCATATCTCAGAGAAATACAAAAAGGTTTAGTCATTTAGGGTTTAGCAAAATTAGGTGCCTAAGTCCCAAAGGGTAATTTTCAGACATTTCCAAGCCTCCTTTGGGACCCAAATGATGAGTGTGCTTGTGGGCTATTGAATTTCCATCATATCTGTCAGTCTCTATGACTACAAGTCAGCAGCTGGTACCTAAAAGTTCTTCTGGAAATAGTGGTTGTTGACACTCTTTCCCAAACAGTTGGGTAAAAGAGGGGCAGTGGCTTCCTGTCCCCATGTATGTGGAGTTGGTTGGTGGTTATGAAATTCATCCGTGGGAAATGAGAGAGCTGGCATGAGCCAGCCAGCCATTTCCTTCTCAGCATCTTGCTCTAATGCTGCTGCAGTGGGAATGGCTCTTCCCATCTCTGCAAAAACACTGCTGGTTTCTTTCACTCACGAGAATAAGCACAGCTCTGGTCCAACAATGCGGCTTCTGACAGGCTAAAAATCTTTCTCCTCCTAAACACCTGCAAAACTCCAGTAGCTTTAGGAGTGTAGGTGTGTGGGTTTGAATCCTCTCTGATGCCAGGTGTGCAGAAGTCCTGCCTGCAGTGCAGCCAGGATGCTCAGGCAGTGATATTACCGTACAGAGAGTGGGGGCTGTTGCTGCTCCCAGGCAGTGTCTGAAATGGCTCCTGCTCTGCTTTAGAAATAATCTGTTGTGATCTAGAAAACCTGTAAATCCCAAACTGATACAGGGATTTAAGCCCTGAGAAAGACTGGGCCTGAAGACAGAGTTTCCTTGCTGTGTAGCTTATATGTGACACTCAAATGCTCTGATTGCTTTTCTGAAGTTAATTCTGTTCTGGCAACCTTCTTCTGTAATTCAGAACTACAGATCCCTCTGCAGGTGCCTGAGAGGAGGTTGCACATTGCAGAAAATCATTGAGTTGTTGAGGTTGTGAGGGAGATGACCTCTGGAGGTCATCTGGTCCCATGCAGGCTGTTGCCCCAGACCATGTTCAGATGGCTTTTGAGTATCTCCAGGAAGGGGGATGCCACAACCTTCCTCACCTGTAACTCTTCTGGAAAGAGCTCTTTCTTTCCATGAACAGCAATAAGAGTAGACTAATGCAAAAATGGCAGTATCTGCAAAGAGCTGATCATCTGTGAAAAAGAACACGTTTCCTACCGAGGCTGAGGTCTGAAAAAGCACCCACAGAGTAAATTTGGTGAATGGAGAAACAGGTGAGAGAGGTACTGCTTGTCTGCCTGCATTCAGGTTCCCAATCCAGAAAGGTGTTTAACACACCTGATTCCCGTTGACATGCAACTTGCATGAACATGAAGTTGCATCGTCACCTTTGAGGGCTAGGTCCCAGATTAGTTGCATACTTTTTGTGTCAAATTGTACATTTGGGTAAAATCTGGTAAAAATTAATCAGGATCAAAAGAGCTAGTTATTCACTTTTCCTACTAAAGTGTGGTAATGATTAACAGCTACAGACTGGTTTGCTCCTTTTTAGAAATTGTTTCTGCTCTCTTTGCCTTGATTCACTCCAGAGGACCTACTTGCATTTTAAACTGTGAAAGGCCAGCGAGCAGATGCTGTCAGCTCTGAAGGCTGTTGTTATTGCATATGAATGTACTTTGAGAAACTTGTGGTTGCTATTAGCCTCAAACCACTGGGTTTTGTTTTGTTTTGGGTTTTTTTCCCCTGACATTTTCTATAAATCTATTTGTAAATTTTTTTCTTGTACTTTAGGTTTGCGTGGCAGCTGGTTTGATGTATGTTTAATAGCTTGTCTCCCTCCGAGCAAGGGCCTAGTGACAGCTTCTGTCTAGGATTTAGTTGGTTGGAAATGATATTACCATATAAGATATTGACAGCTATCAGAAATCCCCTGTAGAGCTAAATCTGTATAGATGCCCTTGGTCCACTCTGTACTGCTGTGAGTGCTGTGGACAAAAGGTGTAGATTACAAGCTGTGGTAGTAAATGGCTATAAATCATATCATCAAGAAAATGTATCCCTTCAGATACAGACTCTGATATCCAGATGTGTTGGTGATTTACTGCTTTTCCAGGCTCTGTGGGAAAGAGGTGATCAAAAAGGATCAAGGTTTCTTGATTTTTTTACCACAAATATGCTATATGCTAGCTTTAAAAATATCGCCCTCTTCCATTGTTAAAACAAGTTTTATTTCTTGTCTACTTTAGCAAAAAATGAGCCAAGTTGTTTGGCTTAAGTGATGGTGGCACTTAATGCTCTTTAGCAAACAAGAATAAATCTAATGCTGATAGCTGACTGCTTGATGACTCAAGAGAAATCTTGTTTATTGGACCGTAACACAAAACTTTGAAGAAACAAAAAATATAGAGTTGTGGCTTATCTTAACCCACTCTCAGTGATTCATCAGGAGAGTTGGGATTTAGTGACTTTCATGTCAGTAATCAAATAAGAGGCAAACTCTCCCTTACTGGGTGGCTGGCAACTTCATGCCCTGTTTTACAAAACTGTTTTAAATTCAAGTTTATCTCCTCTAAAGCATGTTAAGCCTGAATCATTAATTTTTACAACTCACTCATCAACTCTTGCTTTGTTCTATTTTCAAATGGAAAAAATAGCTCAAGCTTTGATACTTTTTCTCTGATTATTTTTATTTTCTGAAATTGGAAAGTGAATTTTTTTCCTCTGGCTTTTTCTTTGCATTATCTGCTATGCATACCCTGTGGACCTCACCATGTGGAGATCTTAAAGCCCTGATAAAAATATACTCTTAAACTTCATTTGCATATTCTCTATCTACTGCTTTAACATAAGGATCAAAACAATACCTATTCCCACCAGGCCTCTAAAATTATGCTCACGTGGGACCTACTTACAACGTGGCTATATTCCTATAGTGTCTGTTTCTTAGACCTTCCCTTCCTTGGAGTGAGCTTCATCCCATTTAACACACCTCCAGAGTTGCTGTCTGAGCGCTGAGAAAGACCTTTGAGGGAAACAGTTTTATGGATAATCTGTGGGTTAGATGTCCCACCGTGACTGTCCCTCATTTTGTATTTGTTGTAATTGCATCTCTGTTGTGAGATGGCCAACCTGCACAGAGCCAGATGGCTGAAGTACCTGTGATTCAAGCTACAGTTTTCTTCCAAATTCTGCTATTTGTCTTCTGTCTGTACATTTAGGTTTTTTTTTTTTTAAAAAGTCTGCTAACCAGAAGGGACCTCTGGTATTCAGGCAGAATCTCAAGAGATCTCAGGCTGGAAGACAGTAATCGTTAGTTAATGAGCTGATGACCAACTGATAGTCTTATGATGATAAACACAACTCAGATAACAATTTTTTGTCTCCTGACATTAATCTCACATACTTGTATTTGGTAACTTGTGCTGAATGTCCCATTTATATCAAACCAGGTAAACCTGTGGAAGTGTAAGGAAAAATGACTAATTATGCTGCATGAAATGTCCTCAAGAGAAGCTGTACCAAAAGGAAAGGACGATTTGTGCTTTTGTGTAGTCTGAGAAATTTTACAAAAGTGATTTATTTCAAATACTCATCTATAGGGGTCTAGGTAATATTGATTACCATCACCATGGATGGGGCATAGAGCAGTGGAGATTGAATAGGAATTCTTGAGGAGATAGGCAGGTGGAAGACCAAGCTCTGTCCACCACTGCCCTGGGCAGGGGGTCCTGGCTGTTGCAGAAACACACCTTATGAAGCAAAAGATGTAACAAACTTGACATCTCTGGGAGCTGGGGCCTCATGAGCAATGTAGGGATTGATTTCAGGGTGCAGTTTGCTGACAGGTCAAGTTCATCTAAGTCCATGCTCTCTCTGAACCAGCCACTGCTGCCCTTTGTCTGCACACTTTCGTGTGCTCCTTTCCCTCTGCCAACACTGATTTACAGGCAGCTGTGCAGTGCCCTGAATCTGTTTTCAGTCAGCAGCCTTATCTTTCAGGGTTAATTTTCAATTGTGCATCAGCTTGTGAATCTGGACAGCCAGATGTTTGTGTGAGCCCAGCCTCTGGCACAGGGATGAACAAATGGCTGGGGACAGCTCTGCCCCTTCTGATGAGAATGCAGGTTTCGATAATCTTCATCCAACTTTGAAAGCGCACCAGAAGTGGATAGACAGACGTGCTGGACTGAGGGGCTTGACAGGTAATGAACATGTTTGTTTGGATCTGCTTTGTTAACTTCGGCAGCGCCGCTCATGGTGAGAACTCTTGCGTTGTGTGGGAGAAAGAGAGGGAACAGATAGTACCACTCAAAATAGCCCTTACATATTAAGACTGTAAGCAGTATTTATACCCCTCTGAACACCCCTCCTATACTGCTGGAAAGCTTTTTTTCTCTCAATGAGCTTTGCTATGTAGTGCTTTTTAACTGTTTTTACTGTTGTTGGGGGGAAATCCAAGTCTTGGGCCACTCCAACAACAAATTTAATTATTATGAGTGAATTTAAGCAAGTCATGCTTAAGCTTTGATTTGTCTCCTTGAGTGATATTTTTAATCAGCTTTTGTACTTAGCATTTTAGCTTTCTTCTTAACTTGTTAATTTAAAGAGAAAAAGTTGCATCTCTAAGTATTGGAATGTCTCCACTGTTTTTGCCATGCTTCTCTACCAAAGCTCACTGAAGCTGATGCTGTTAAAGTTGGGGCTTTTTTTTTGCTTCTCTGTCTTGAAGTCCAGATGCTATTTGCTGGGAAATGTCTCATCTTCAGACCCTTGAAATAGAAGCATTTTCTTAACATCTTTTTCCTGTCTCTCCATGCGTGCGCACATGGGAAATGGGGTAGTTTGCATGGCTGTGCATTCTTCACTAAAGAACAAGTGATGATGCATTTGAAGCGTTTTGCAAAGTGTATATTCACAAATGGGCTGCATGCATTATTAACCTTGCTTTGGGGACAGTTGCTCGGAGCTAGAAGCAGCCATAAGTGTGTTAGGGAGTAGGGATGTTTGACTCCAGTGTACTGTGACTCTGCCTTTCCTGGGACTTTACCCTAAGAGAAAGAGCAAGCCCACGTTTAAATTTGATTTTGCCATATGTTTTTATGTTCCCTTCATTTCAACACGTGTCTGGAGCAGGCCCAAGACTGCAGTTTGAGGTTCTGCAGAGAAGATGGTGTGTCGAAGGGTTGATGGGCCACATCAGCGTCTGCCTTGTTTAATAGGGGATGGCCAGAAGGCTTTCCTGTGGTAGTGCATACACCCAAGCAGATTTACATGAAACTAGGTGGCCAGTTATCAGGGTTAAAATACTTACATTTAGATCATTCTTGAATGCCTGACTTCCAGGCATGAATCCAGAAGTTTCTTGCAGTAAAAAGATTTTTCTCCCAGTAAGTGTTAGACTTCATCTCTACTATCTACCAAAAAGAAAGGAAAAAAGTGAAAATTAAATGAAAGATTTGTTTAAAATGAAACTATTCATGAATTTGATGAAATTGGAAACTGCATATCTTAATTTGCTGTTTTTGTGAGTATTTAGGATCCTTCAACTGAGCTTAGTATTTCAAATTTAAAAACTAACTGAAATTGAAGAGTAAAAGAAAAAATGCTCAGGTTTGAAATGCTGCATATGCCATGATTTGAACAATGCAGTGGTGATGCTTGTCATTATAACTTTCTGTACTACAAAAATGAGCCATCTTGAATTGGTCTGTGAAGGCTGCAAATGAACCAAGAGAGGTCCTTCCTTACACAGCATCTGGCCAACGGTGAAAATCACTGTTACAGAAGGCTTTATTTGCAAAGGCTTATCTATGCCAAAACATAGAAAAAGTAAAAGAAGAAAAATCCTTTGCCTGCTCAGCAGTAGATCATATTTTTGTTTGAGGATGTGCCCAAACTTCAGGCGGTTTGAAGCAGGGAAGTTGCACTGGAGGAGGTATCCTGACATACTTGCCCAGTACTTGTTCTGTATCAGAGGCATCTGCTGCTCGTTGCTGTGGGAGTCTGGATGTGAAGTAGACAGCTCCTCTGTCACATTCTGAGGGACTGTTCTTATTAAATATAGCTGTTCCAAGAAGAGGTTATAAACCTAGCTAACATTGCTCATATGCTGCAGGCTTTCAGAAGCGACAACTCCCAAAATATGTCCTCCCTCAGAAGCTGTTTGATAGAAGAAGCAAGCAATTTTTCTGTGGGTGTTTGTAATGCTGCTCTGATTGGTAGAATTTGTTACTGGCTGCCCTTGTCCTGCAAAATTTTTTGCAGTTGAAGTTTTGTCAGAAAAATTTCTATCAGCTGAAGACCAGACAGTTTATAGGAGGCAGCGTTACTGCCCTGCAGCATTGCTAGTTTTGGTTTCCTTTCTTAAGGTTAAGGGTGAAATGCAAATGTGGCAGTAGTTTGTGGGATGGGAGATAAAGCATTGAAAAAACAAGAAGTTGAAGAAAGTCTTTGCACTGAAGAGACAAAACTGTAATGAGGGCAGGATGGGACTCAGAGTTGCTGGCTTTTTAGATCAACAGGAGAGTTTGTTCCAGAACACAGACTAACAACAACAGAACTGTCAAATTTGAAGCTGTGTTTGCTTTATAAAGTGGCAGAAAACAGCTGAGAGGCAAGAGAAGTGCATTCATAGAGGCAGGCTCATTACGGAAAGGAAATAAAAGATTAAGTAAGCCACTGCTGATTCTCATTGCTTTGGATGATTCAAAATACAAGATCTCCACAGTTTATATGCCTTAATCTTGCCCTCCCCTTTCCTTCATGCCTCTTGAGATCAGTATTGAACATGCTAGGCAAAGATTTTATTTAGACTCCTCCTGAGATTGAAATGTGTTGACAAGCTGTATGTGTCAAGGATGCTTACATATGCTGTTGCCTAATAATAACACCAGCTCAGAAACGCCGCAGAGCTTTTTTTAAGGCTTGCAGCTCACATAGAAGACTTGAATGACATTGCTCACTGCAGAATTGTTGGCATCACTCCTCAAGAGTGACTAGCTTCCTGTGCTACAGCCAAACTTGAACCACAGCACATATATCCAAAACAATTTACAGACAGACTTGGGTGTTTATTCTTCTATTTAGGAGATTGAACATTTTTTCCTTTTCTTTTGCATTATTGCTTTCCTCTTTATGTTTTATTTTTTAAAGATAGGATGATATTTTCATAAAAGAAATGCTTGCTCCGCAGAGTTTATTCTACTTTTCTTTTTTTTCCAATTTAGAACTACTGCGCAGCAAGGGACCAGAAGTCCAGCCAGAATCATTGTCACCAAAGCAGCCTGGAACTGAGGAAGGATATTGACTCCAACTGATAAACCCACTGCTTTTACTGTTTCAGTCTGCACACTGGCTTGTGCTTGCCAATTACGTGAGTGGAAGTAAGGGAAAGCAACTTTCCTTTGACTTTTTTGGAAGTCAAGACTGATTGGTGCAATTAGTGATTAAATGCATTATCCCTTAATTGCAAACAGCATGGAAAAGGCTTGAATTAATGGGGAAAGGGATTCTTTAAATGTCTTTTGACCCCAGACCTTTAAGTTGCACTGTGGGCACAGGGGCCCTCCACCGCGCAAAGTTTTGCAGGGCTGGGGCCTTCGTTTTATACCCCTTGCAGCATTTTTTCTCTTTAGTTCAGTGAGATATGTGAAACCTGATCCTATGGCCGAACAGATCCAGCATTTTTATTGGTTCCTGCCCCTGGTGATGAGTGTTGGAAGCAGTGGTGGAGTATCCCTGCTTCACAGTGCTTGGGGTACTGGTGGTGCTGTCAGGCCAGCACTCCCTTGGCCTTTCTAGGGCATTAGGCCAGGTGCTGGTTTTGGGGCACTGCCAAAAGCCTTTTCACAAAATCACAAGATTATTTAGGTTGGAAAAGACCTCTGAGATCATCACATCCAATCTCTGACTGATCACCTCCTTGTCAACTGGACCACGACACGAAGTGCCACACAGTCATTTCTTGAACACTTTTAGAAGGGGATGAAGTGTTTCAAATAACCCCAGTACTCTTGTTTTTGTGGTGTTTGTTTAATTATTCTGTTCCTTTTCTTTCTCAGTGGAGAAAGCTAAAAGACTAATGTTTCAGATGAGACTGCTCAGAGATGCAATGTCACCCATGTATTGCATCCTTGACTCCATATGCTCTGGTTTAGAAAAATCCTAGTATGGCTGTGGCTTGAGATTAAGAAGGCTCTGATGCACGTCTCATCATCAAAAAGGGATTGACGTAAGGAAAAGCAATCTTCAAATGAGCAAACAATCATTTATTTTGTCAAATAATTAATCAATTTATAGCAACATTATGTAATATGAAAACATATATTTGGCCTCGAGGAAAACAAACATTAAATGATGTCTGACTGCAGCTGTGTTTTGATGTCCCTTTTTCATTTACTTCACTCTGCTGTTCAATAATTTAAAAAACAAAACCAGAAAGACTTTGAATAAATGCACTCAGCATGGTGAATCTGCCCTGTTTGCTCCTCAGGCATCTTGGCATCCCTAGCAAACTGAACTTTATAGTGGCCGTTGAGGGATTTTGAAGCAGAGTGGAGAGAAGGCAGGAAGGGCTCAGCCTCACTGCCTGCTTTGCCTGCCCCTGCACAGGTACTGAAGCTCATCCATGGGCTGAGAGGAACTGGCTCAACTCCTGCCAGGCTCCAGGGAAACCTCATCTTCTCTAGCATCCTACCAAGTCTGACTTTGTCTTTTTAACATCATCAATAAGAAAGTGGCTATGAAAATTTCAGGCAAGATTAAATCCTCATGATGTGCGAGGGAAAAAACATGAGAAAACTCACCACAAAAAAAGTCTTTTCCAAATATATATTTTGACATCAGGATCCTGTCTGTTTTACCCGAACTGATATTAACCATTATTATTCCAAAACAGCTTTTTTCCCACAGGGTTATAAAGTCATGTGGGTTTGGGTGTGCTAGTTTGAGTTGAGAAGATGATTAAATATAATGATCTAACTCTTCTACCACTGATTACATACCTGGTGGGTTTTATATTTCTGTGAGGTTTTTGACAGGATCAAATCTTTTAAAACCTGTTTGGTAGCCTAGTTGCCTAGTTGCATGTTGCTAAATTTCATCTCATTGGCATCTGATTATTGGTAAGCCAGAGGGAGGAACTGGCAAATCAACTGTACCACAAAATTTCTTTAATTTTTTGGATTTGAAAAAGAAATGATCCGTTAAATTACTTCCCTAGAAACAGTAAATATAGCTCTCAAATTGCACTCCCCATATCCTAAATTGTGTTCAAAGCCTGGATTTACAAAATAGAGGGGAAAAAATGGGTTATTTTGTGAATGCAGCATTAACAAAAAGGATGGGAAACATCTTGGGCAGATGAGGAGTAGCTGTTGCACTTCCTTTCCTGTACAGGAAAGGAAACTATTTCTCTCTATTTATTTTATCATATAATCAGCCTTATACCTTTTAGTGAACTGTAACAAGTTGGAGACGTCAGTAGGAGTTTATTACATTTATAGCAGTCAATGTCTTTCCCCCCATCTGCTTGTTTGAAAATGGCTTCTTTGTAGAACATCTCACCTGTCTGAACTTCTTTAAATAAATGTAATATAGGCAGTTCAAGACATAGCTGATAATGGATGTTAGATAATATCTTGGATACTGCAGCATGAATTGTAAGATGACTATATTCTGTCATGATGAATATTAGATAATGATACCTTGTCCCTATAAGAATAACTCATTTTATTATTCAGAATGATCTTATGAGCTCTTCGGATTCATGGGAAATAACTTAGTAGAAACCATAAACTATTCAGATTTTGCTGAATATTCTAATCACACTTGCATCGTTCTTAATTATGAAGTTGAGGGACTGCCAAGAAAGAGACAGAGGCAGTTTATAACAGCTTCCCATTAACTCTGTGCTGTTGGAGATCTGGCACTGTGAGTGCCCTTGTGTTGCAAGCTGGCTGGGATGTTTTATGTTCCCAGTGTTCTCCTTAGCAGAGCTCTTCCAGATCTTCCACGTTGTCTCTGCCCAGCTGTAGGCTTATCACTTAAGAAGGTTTTCCTCATGTATTTGATCTTAGGGTGAGTCAACAAAGCTGCTGGCCTCAGCGAGGCAGCAGGACTCAGGTCTCCCCACAGGATGGGTTAAAAATGCTCAGAATCAGCTCTGGCTGACAGCTATGGTGTTTCCTGGTGGCTATGGCACTCTGCTGTCTCCTCTGGAGGCAGGAGTAACCAACAGTACTTTATTTCCCATGGAGCACCTTGGCCATGGGGCTCTCACGGGAGGTTCATGTGTGTCTGGAGGGATAATTTGACAAGAGGATGCTGTTGGTAGAGTAGGAGCGCTGGGCATCCAAACTCAAGGTCTTGAGAAGTCTTTATAGATCTGTGATACAGATCCTTTAGATCTGAAATGTTCTAACTCTAGGTTGGAAGGTGAACATTTTTCATAGGAGAAAAGGAACCCTACCGTTTAAAGATTGCTGGTTTTGATGCAGATTACAGGATGATTGCACAGATAAACCCCAACACTACTGATTATTTTTGCAAGGGTCTCTGAAGAAACATATTCCTTAAAGGTGCTGCTTTTCTAAGCATGAGTAACGTGTTGTCTGGGGAGACAGTGAAATACAAAAGGCATCCCACCCTATGTTTTGTCCTCGGTGGCTCAGAGGGTTAGCACAGAAGATGGCATGCTGGGAAGGACAAGTGAATACATGCAAAAAGAGAGAGCAATACGGGTCTGCAGGTTTACAAGTTCCAGATTATCACATCCTTGTATTTTATGGTGGGATGTGTTCAGACACAACATGATGTACATTATTGAGGGGGTGGGTTTTTACCTTGGACAAAAACAAGAGCCTCCCAGCAATGTTAATACAGGTTGCGTGGTCACATTGTGAAATCTCCTAAGCCTCAATAGAGCTGTTTGTACTACACGAGCCGCAAAACAATCAGGAGGGCTCTAGCTGCTTCTACAGCAAAGTAGGGTAAGAGGTTTGCTAAATAGTAAACAAATATATTATGAAAGACAGTAAGTGGTGCAGAATTCTCAGGGGTATAGAGTAAATGATGAGAGGTATTTGTAGGAAGAAAGCATTCAAGGGTAGCATCAAGAAGTAAATTTTAGGGCTCTGGCTGCAGACAACCAATTCAATGATGCAAACTATAAGCAATGACCACAAATTCCATTCTGAATATACCTTCCACATACTCATGGATATGGGGAGATATGTATTTATGTATCCCAATGGAGTCCTACAGGACTCCTTTCACTGTGGGTGACAACTTTTTCTATTAGCTTTCAGCCTCTTTGCTGAAATTTCAGGGATCTGGTCTTAGAAGTTTACATCAACTCCAGAGAATTTGTGTTCCTAAAGTCCATATGGTGAGAGAAGATCTCTCCAAAATATTTTAGAGCCAGGGTTTAAACTTATTCCAGCTGTGCAGACCTGTCAGATTTTGTTCCAGGAATAGTTTCTGCTTAAAAGCCTATCTGGTCTGCATTGTCCTAGATTAGCTTGTTTGGTACATATGGAATTCGGAATATACAACAATGCCAGATTTTACAACACAGAATTTTCTAAAGGTGGGAGAAGCACAATAAAATTTCACCTCCTCGATAAAGCCTGAGCTCATGCTAACTCCCTTTTGGCAGACTAAGCAACACATTCTTGAGGAAAAATGTCAAAACCAGTATTTTAAACTTAGGCAAAAAATTAAAGCAAGAGTAAATGTTATGGAGTACAAGAGTAAATATTGTACTTTTTTACGAGCTCACAAAAACACGAAATTCCCTGTGTGGAGATAATTTTTTTTAGTCATAGCTCTAGAGGGAAATTTCTTTCTGGTCTTTTCTTGCTGGATTTTCAAATAAATAGCAGTCCATGCAATCCTGTTTAGTTGAAGAGAGCATGAGAAAAATACCTTGGAGAAATGGAGAAAAGAAGGAGAAAATGAAAGAAATCTTGGAGACATTCCCTTCATGTTCAGATCACTTTGAATCACATCCCATAAAGCACTCTCAAAAAAACTTCAGGGAAGAGTATATTTTTAAACACTGAAGTTTTTAGCACTTGCTATGTGGTTATGTGAGTACAGCACTGTAGTTATGTGTGTGTGCATGCATGCGTGTGAGGGTGAAGGTGTATCTCTGGCTTTGAAATGTTTGCCTGTGACAAAGCTGAACTTTTATTCCCAGGGCTTCTTTCCAAAAATCCTTGATTAAACAGGGCAAGATGACTTGGTACGAGATTAATGAAGGTCTGCCGAGCCCTAGAAAATGTTGAATACTTTTGAAAGAAAAGGCAATTATGTGTGTATATATATACACATAGTGGACACAAGACTCATGGAAAAATTTGGGAAATTAATTGCTGTTGCAGTATCAGAAGAATAATATTTATGTTCTTCCATTTAATTCAGCTCTAGCTTTCCAGTGGCTCAGAGTCTGTAAAAGATACAAGTGAGGCCACAGTCTGGGTCTTTAGAGCTGGCTGAAGAACCTCCCACACTGTGATGGGGACAGGCCATATCACACTGGTTTTTGCTAAGTTGTGATCCCTGTAGTTCTGGTTCAGCTGTATTAGGTGATTTCCATGGTGAACCAGAGCATCACAAACCCTGTGGTGGTCTCCCCCAACTGTGAGAGGCCATAGAAAAGAGGTAGCTGATATCTGGGGACAGATGAGACAGGACACTTAATTCCCCAGTGCTAGTGGCCATCCACCACACAGCTACAATAACTTCAGAACACCTCATGTGGTATTTTTATAGGAACAGACAAATGTAGTCAGTCAGAGTCACCAAATCATGGGCAAAATTGGGAAGTGCTGGCTGCCTGGTGGAGCTTCAGGTCACCAAATGCCAAGTAATACATGTGAGGAAAAAAATCCCCAGTGCACCTAGAGAATTATGGGCTTTAATGACTAGGAGTTATACTAAAAAGCTTTCTTAAAACACCAGCTCTGTGCTTTCCAGTGGTCAGAAAGGCAAATAAGCTGTTGGAAATTAATTAAGAAGGAAGGTGAGAACTGAAGAGGAAACATCTTTTTGCCACTGTATAAGCACATGCTGCCCTTATATCTTGAACGTTACCTTATTTAAAAAGAGATTTAGCTGAGCTAGGGGACTGCCCTAGAAAAGGGAAACAGGCCTAGCACATAGAACAGCTTCTTCTTGACTGGAAACTAACTGGATTAGGACTTCAGCTTGTAAAGAGACTAAGGAAGAAGTGAGAAAAATCTGTGGAATAGCAAAGAGGTGGAGAAGGCAAGTGGTTATTTGTTGCTTCCCAAAGAGCATGGAACCTTGTAGGAAGGTCATGTGGTACTGACTGCAGAAAGTGGGAAACAGGCGTTCGAGAAGAACCAGGACACATACAGAGTATTCTCACATTCTTTCAGTATCTGTTGACTGCCAAAGAGAAGATACAGGAATAAATAGGCTTCTTGTCTGACATGGTGTAGCTTCCTTTATGCCAAACCTAGCCATGAATCCAACTAGTGCTGTGTTCAATGTGAAAATTAAGAGTTCAGATGCAGGGATATGTCAAACAATTCAGAAATTACGCTTCATATGGCAAAGTGGATAGCCTCACACCATACACAATTCATTTTAGGTTATTTGGGCTTCAAATGTGTCTTGTAGTGTGAATTTCATTGTATCTGTAGAGTAAGTTTCACATCAGCTTTATCTGTGGGATAAGAGCCACATCAACTTTACAGTCAGTTTTTTCAGGACAGCTGAGGACACCTAAGGTTTAAGGACTTTGTTTTAGCAGTGTGCTGACGACTGCACAGGGCTGGACCTTGATTTTGATTCTTCTTCCCAAGACATCACTTATAGCAGGGCAGGCTTTGCTGCTGGGGTGTTTGGTGATTTGGTCAGGGGAGTAGGTGTATCTGGACTAACACTGGCACTAATAGCCCACGTGATGAAGTCCAGGGGAGCTGTTTCATTTTTCAAGGATCACCTCCAAGTTTAAGAGTGGTCCATCCTGACAAGCAGGAAATAAAGGAAAGGTGGCAGGAAATCTGCACAAGGGAACAAGCAGCTTGTAGAAAAGACACAGGCAGTCCTGAAAAGGGCCGCAAAGATGCTGAGAGGATTGGAACACTTGACATGAGAAGAGGCTGAGAGGGCTGGGACTGTTCAGACTGAAGAACAGAAGACCCAGGGCAGGGGAATCTCATCAGTGTGTATAAATACCTGGAGGATGCAAAGAAGACGAAGCCAGGCTCTTATGCTTATTTTCTGACAGGACAAAAACAATGGGCACAATTTGAAATACAGGAAATCCACTGAGTTTTCACCCAAACATAAGAAGAACCTTTTATTATTGTAAATGTGGTCACTGCTGGAACAAGTCTTCCAGAGAGGCTGATGAGATTCTCAGAGATATTCAAACCTGACCCACAGTTCTGTGTATCCGGCTGAAGTCAATGCTGCTTTGAGCAGGAGATTGGTTTAGATGATCAGAGAATACCTTCCTGCCTTAGAGATGTTGGTTAAACCATCAGTGTTGGAGCAATTGCACCTGTGTGAGCAGCTGGCTGCAGTGCAGTCGTGTTGCAGCTCTCAGGCAGCAAATCTAATGGAAAGATTTAGGGGAAAAGCTTTTTAAAAGTGCACTATATGCAGATGTGTTCATACATGCAAAAATGTAGTGGATGGATATTTAATGTATAATTTGCCTAAGTTCCTGGAGATCTCTATCTTTACCTGCAGTAATTTCTCTATGCAATAGGGATGTGGCTGCACAGCTGTGCTGTCATCCACTTTCGTGTGTCTTTGTGTGTTGAACTGGAAGGTGTTAATGAAGGTGCCTGGCATCCTGCTCCTCCTGTTCCCTGGAAGCCTATGCCTAACCATAACTTTGAACTTAAAGTCCTAATAAAATACAGCATTTTCAGCTGTATTTTGATGTATTGCGATGTAAAACCTTTGTTAAAGAGAAGGTGCCAAAACAGTTTTACAGAGAACAGCTCCATTCAGCCTCCTGAAAAGGTCATGATTAAGACTGACTAACAGCAGATAAGTAAAATTTTTGCTTTTGTGTGATAAACTTATATTTATTGAATCAATACATCAATGTGGATTTTGAACAGGCATTTTTTTCCAGAGATTTTGTAAATCAATTTTCAATGATAATGACAAATAGAGGCTCTAAGGAATGCTTCAGCAGGTGGATAGAAAAGGAAGAATGCTCTAACACCAGGTCAACAGATTTCTTTGTGGGTATTAGTAGCAAAAGAAGAAAGAGTGCTGCTCAGACTGACGGTTTATCTTGACATAAGATAAATGCTCCATAATTGTCTAATTCATATTTCTGTGGTTTAGAGATAAGAAAATTAATTTTTGAGAGTCCAGTAATGGAATGAAGATCAAATTTACTGTAGTCTATGAACCAAAGTTCAATTCAGCCTTGTCAAAATATTTCGTCAGTATATGGTTAAGGAATGGAAAACTCAAAGGTTTCAGACCTTTACAATCAAACAAGGACAAAACTTTGACTCTGCCTCACCCAGCACTTTCTTCTGCAACAAAAACTGCTGTGATGTAGGAAGTAGCAGGGGATATTTCTGAGCCTGGGGGGAAGGATATGGATGGTATGAATGCTATGAAATGTAACAGCTGAGAAAGGCAGAGATAGGTAAGTGTTTTATGGGCACTGATGTGTTTGTTGTTTGCTGTGTTTTTCCTTTAACCTATATTCTTTGGAAAAGTAGCTGAAATCAAACTGTGTATCAGAGGCATGATTCCCTCTGCTCTAAAGAGAATCCGATTCCTATCCTGAAGCCCTATCCCTCTTTAGGGATGCTCTCTCTCACAGTAATGCATGCAAAGAGGGAATACTCTTGGGACAGTAACTGCACCTGTCCTTAATCCAGCAGAGGAAGTGTTCCTCCTTGAGATGTTTTGGGAAAAAAAGGTGTAGAAGACAAAAAGAATAGAGAAAACTTCATTTCCCTCTAAAGAATTAGAACTGTGCAACGGGTTGAATACATAATATGTGTTTATAAAAAGAAACAAACAAAAAAATCCCAAACTCTAAGCTTTCCTTTTGATTGCATGTGTATCTTGGTGATAAGGACGCTTTAGCACAACTGGGAGAAAACACTGCTGGAAGAAGCTGCAGGATTTTACCCGACTGGACACAGATCTGTCATATGTACATCCAGAAATGCAAATCCTACCTGGTTTCTTCTGAAATTAGATCGGGACTATGCTCTTCAGAGAGAGCCATAACCTCTTGGGTTAGACTCCACTGAAGCTTTACTGTGATTTTTATTGTATACTAAAATGACGTGGCCAAAAGATTAGGGGAGATTAATCAGAAAAATGCCCACAAGCTGATGTGGAATCAAATTATATACGCTGAAGCTGAAGAAAAAATCTGTTGGCTGAAATGTGCTGATTTGAATAAAACATTGTAATTTCTAAGAAAATTTACAGAGCAATCTCTTTTTATTCTGTGCTGCATAATAGCTTCTCATTTTTATTCAGGTCTTGAAAATTTGGAACAAAAGGGATATGCTGAAAAATAGTATGACAAGGCAAGTTCCCTTGACAGTTAAAGTAGGAATTTACTTGGTACATGGGGCCTTTTTTTTTTTTTCTGGGGGAAGAAGAAGATTATCTCTATATAAATATTTATGTAAAACAGATAGTTACAAATAATATAGTTATCTTGTTAAAAAAAAATAACACTCCCCGCTCCAAGACATGTATGTTTTGTTTTTAAAAAAGGGAAATTAAAAATACTTGAAGCACAATTAGGGCATTTAATCAAATAAGTCTAATTTTAGGAGGTTTAAACACTTTCTGCTGCTTCTGAAACTCTGTAGAGCAGATAATCAGTTCACGTATCCCACTTTGAAAACTTTAATTAGACTCATCAAATGAGACAGAATACAGTGTGCTTGCTCTGGGTGAGAGGAGCGTTGTTTGTTGAGTTCCTTGTGATTTTTAGGGTAGTTATGGGATGAAGCTGTATTCCAAAAGTCTATCTCAAAATAATAATTTATAGTTTGTGCACAGAGAACATGAAGGAAACGAGAAAAAATGAGGGGGGGAAAAAAGTTAAGGCTGGAGAAAAGCCATCAGGCTGAGCTGAGCCAGAAGATCAAGGAGAGAAGTGTGATGCAACAGTTTCATCCTAGGATTGCTGGTTACAATTACTTTATTGCATTTTAAATACAAACCAAGCCCCGAAACAGGGCGGAAACAAATGCGGAATGAAATTGGAATGCTTTGTCTTCGTGAGAAATCAATGAATGGAGAAATAGGAACTTTAATTCTCTGTTGAAATTCAGTAACTACTCAGAACCTTCATTGTAGCTTGCTGTGGTGCCTGGTGGGCCATGGCAGCTGACCGAGGAGTGGTGGCCACTCAGTAACGTGAGATGTGCTCTCTAGGCTTTCCTGCTTCTTGCAGGCTATTGACTCTACGAAGATGTGCTGTCTTGGTTTGTTCCTTGGTCATGGTTTGTAAGAGTCACAGTGGTGGAAATGAACTTTTGATTTACCTTCCTTTCCCTTCCTTTCCACAGGGTTTATATCTGTATTACTTCCTGCCTTCTCTGTTAATTTTACCTCCTTATGTTTCAAGGTCACTCTTCTGATTCCCTCCCATCACTATAAGAGGTGGCACAAGTCAGAGATAATGGACCTGTACTATTTACTATACCTCCAGCTTCTTGTTTTTAAGGCTGTTAATCTCATTTTTTGTTTTCCTTCCAGTCCATGCAACCATGAAACAGCAATTTAATTTCTTAGCTCCATATTGATTTAGGCTCCAAGTTTCTACTGATTTGTGTAAAAAGTAGCAAAATCTTGCACACCTAATTCATCAACAGTAGTGCACATAAGAGGCAACAAACTTGCTCAGCATAGGTAAACATAAATATTAAACCATAAATGCAGATAGTCATCCACTGAACAGGTAGTAGAAAGACTTGATTTCTTTCTTTGTTCATTTGATAAAAACCTGTGTTGATTCTGTGAACCATTTTGTTAAGACACAAACAAATGGAAATATTGTGAATGTAGCATTGTTAGGCGCATCTGAGAAGGACAGGAATAATCTCTGGTGACCTGAACTTAATGGGATGAAGGGGTGAAGATGGAAAAAGATATTTAATATATTTTTGGAGGAGGGAGGAAAACAGGAAGGAAATACACTGAGACAAGAAGATTAATCCGTGGAAGTGATTTTCTTAAGGACACAGGAGAGAAATCCTCACTGGATTAGTCTGTTAGCTAATGAACCAGTGAATGGTCCCTGGAATGGCCTTCCCAAATGATGGAATGGAGTTGATAGCTTCAGGAGGGAGGCCAGGGGCTTTTGCAGACTGGCACAGTTCCACGCACACTTCTCTCTGGGTGTTAGCAAAGGAAAGCAGTCAGAGCAGATGAGCCTGTTCTGACAGGGCCACAGCCAGAGCAGGTTTAACTCCTCAAGGACAGTGCGACTTTTCACCCTTGCTCAGCAGTAAATCCCATAACAAATTGTTTTCATTAAAAGTGTGAATACAGGGTATGTTCTTAGGAATGTCGATAGAGACTTATAACAATGAACTGCAAAGAATTTAAAAGAGGCCAGAACTACCGAAAAGTAACTCTAAATCTCCAGATTTTTTTATTGGTTTGGGTTTCCTGTTCCAAATCTAGTATTTGTAAATGCCACTCCCAAGTATTCCAACCCACTTCCTGGGAATCTTATTTCTCAATTTTCTACAACATACTTTTAAACTTCCAACAAAGCTGGTTTTGCTAGTATGCTGTTTGATTAAAATGCAACAGTAGAGACACAAAATATATCAATGTGTGGCATATGCAAAAAAAGAAAGGGTATGTGGGGGGGTGTACATATATGTAAAATCCATGACATAAACAAAAGACAGGAGTCTTTCTATACTGAAGGAACTGTGGGCTGTGCAGTAATCAAAGTATGAAAACATGGAAATTAATGTTCCTGATATCATAACCAGCGATAGGGTTATCTTGCTAGAGTACACTTACAGTTACTGGTGGTAGTGGTCACCAGAGAGGGAAAGAAGCTGAATATTCTGGTCAAAACAAACTCTCGCAAATTCCTAATTATTCTTTTTAGAATCCAGATGCACATATGAGAGACAAGACCTGGGAATGTAAGACAAAATGCGTTCCCTTATGCACTGATCCCATGGCTGTCCAGACAAGATGACTGCTTCCTTTTCCCACTCCCAAGAATCTCCCATCAAAAAATGAGGTCCTACTCTTCCATCTTACCCAGCAATACTTTTTTTCCTCCCTAACTCCTCCCCAGGCCTGGAGTCTGAAAGCATTTCTGTCTTTGGGATGAGTCTGTTCCCAGGGCTCTGAATACCCATATAACACTGCCAGGCAGTGGTGGTGCAGGTAGGTTTTGGGGTAAAGTTTGGTGCTTTTTTCAAACTCCCTGTAATTTTTTTGTATCAAGAAGTGCTGAGAGTATGTGTAGAGCATGGTGAGTGCCACAGGGACCTTAAAAGGCCCATCACAAGGCTTCATTTGCCCACAGGCAGTGTTGTGAGAACAGATGTTCCCTGGGAGCAACTGAGAGCAATCTCCAGTCAGCATCATCTCCATCTGAAGTTAGCCTTTCTGAGAAAGAAATTAGTCATTTCCGTTCCCTGAGGCTTTGCTTAAACTGCCAAAAATCTCTCTTGCAGTAAGTTGAAGGCCTACCAGTGCCCCCAGTGTGTTAGTGCCCTCTTGGATGCTGAATGGTCCTTTGTGTCCAGGTGAATCAATGCGTGCACCGAGTGGCCCAGAGCTGTGGATTTGGGCACAGAGACCATCAACTGTGATTATGCAAGTTGCAAAGCTTGAGTTGGGTCCTGGCTGAACACCTGGAGAGCCAGTCAGTACTGATATCCACCTTGCTCTGACCACAGTGTGATCAGGACCTACTGTAGGTGGTTCAGAGATGTCTTTATGCCTGCAGGTAAACAGCAGTCCCATGTTCTGACTGCACTGAAGATGAACTTTCTTAATGTGGCTGACTATGGGTATATAAATATATATATCGTTCACGTGGGGTCAAACTAAACACTTTTTAGATTTGGACTATCTGTTTTTAACTACTGTTTTATTTGAGCTTTAATTAAAAGAAATAATAAAAAAGAAAGAAAAAAAAGTGCTGTCCATTTTGACAAAAAGGTGATCTTTTTTCTCCAAGCATAGCTTAATAAATCCATTTCTTTTATGTACGTACATTAATCTGATGTCAGGTATTTCCAGCCTTCCGGTCTTCGGTAGGAGCAGAATGCAAACAACAAACCCGGGCTTCCCCTTCTTTTCAAGACTTGTGGTGACAGCACTGAGAACAGGACAATGTTTGTAGTATTCCATAAAGAGCAAAATTCGGCTTTCTTTTTTTTACTTTACAGCAAAACTACTAAGTAACAAGATGAGTGAAATGGTGCAGTTAGTGCTGATCAGCAAATGCTTCTTAAAGGTCAAGAAATATCATCTTATTCTTCTCCATTGTCAATCACTGGGTCACTGCTCTGCATATGTGAGAGAAAGATAGAGAGGCTCATTTGGGGGAAAAAAATCCTGAAGACTTCGCTTTTCTCTTTGAGGAGATCTCTATCATCACCCACGGGTATGTTTCAGCCAATATTGCTGAAAGCTGGGGTGATTATAAATGTAAATTGGTGAAGGTCAAAATCTTGATGTTCTAGGAAGCCCTTTGGCAATTATTTGGCCAAAACCCATTGCAAAAGTCTCAGGTCAGTGTTGTCTTCAGGAGCGTTACTGTACTGCAGTGCCACCAAACCCTCATTTAAATTCAGTCTTAAATGAAAAGAGAAAGAGTTTAATTACGGCATCTTAGTGCAGAGTAGCATTAATTAATTTTTAACTGTGTTAGGTGTAATAGGATAATTGCAGGAGAGGGCTCTGCGGGGTCGGGCGTGATGGATACGCACTGTCAGGGAGCGTGGAGCAGCATTTGGGAGTGAGAAGACCTCAAAAAGCTGCTTTAGGATTGATCAATGCTCTTAGTGGCTTTTGCTGGAGCCGTCACGTGCACTGGAGCCAGCCCTCGTGCCCGGGCAGGCTGGTGCTGGCAGCTGAAAGCACAGCCCACGTGTTGTTCCTCACAAGCCCCTTGCAAAGTGTGTGTTGGTTTGCCTGTTGTTCACGTCCCACTGGCATAAACCTTGGCGCAGGTACAGCATTTCTCATTCCCAGAGGCAGTTTGTAAGACTTGCTGTAAAATAAGGGGGTTCAGACCAGCTCTTTCTTTGGCTGAGACTGCTGGCAGATGCTGAAGGGGAAAGTTTGTCCCACTGGTAGATGCTATGGAATAATCTTCCTAGAGGGGAAGTTGCCTTCTAATTCAGTGCAATTACATTTTGGCTTAGTCACTAAAATACTTTAAAAAGTACTTTTTTAAATGTCTCATCTATATTTTAAAGTGCCAAATATTACTTAGAGGCTTCTGTTTTTCTGTGAAAATGGTGTCTTTGGGGAATCCTTTAAAGACACTTATCCTTTATGCTATCTTTGGGCTGCATCTTTCCCAAGATAATCCCATGGGAAACATTTTTCCACTCACTTGGAATACATTTCCTTTCATTAGTTCATTTCTATATCATGATATTTATGTTTTCAGTGAGGGTAAAGGGCTAATGTCATGGCATTTGCTGTTTTCACACATCTCTTGTCTATCCTCTCATTAATGATTATTTAGTATTTTTAATGCCTCCAACTCTTTGTTACAGGCTTTCTGTGCTCCTAAAAGTTTACTTGTACTTATGGGAGGGATTCTCTTCTGACTGCATTTTTTGTGAGATGAGAGTGCCATAGAGAAACACAGTTTTCGAAGGCAACAGAGTCTTTAACCTTTCCAGGAAGGTTTTATGTGTTAATTGCCATATTCTTAATTGTTGGCTAGCTTGCTTTCTTTTTGTTGCCATTGTCCATTTCCACTACATTTTTGCTAAGTCTTTTTAGTGATCTCCTGGCCATGTCCTTTATCAAGTATATCTACGTATCACATCAGAACAGAATGCTGGGTATAGGAGATCCAGCCACATCATTGTGATCGGACTGCATATTTGTACAAAACAAATATTTAAGTACACTCTGCCATTTCTGAGCTTTGCAATACTACAGTTGGTGTCAGATCCTTAACTAGAGGTTGAAAATTCAGTTATTTAACCAGATTGCGCTGGACTAGAAGAAGAGGAGACAGGAGAAAATTCCGTTTAAGACTAGAACAGGCCTTCACTAAATCTGCAGCATGGTGATACTAGTGGGGGTTTTAATTTTTCTTTTTTTTTTCTTTTTGCTGTATGGTTGTTTGCTGACTCTATTTATCAAAAGCAATGAGGAAAGAGCACAAGGCGCTGAATTGTACTGCTAATTCTGTGTTTATTTCTGATTAAATTGCTTTCCTGTCCTTTGATTTATGAGGAAGAAGAAGCATAAAGGGATGACTAAAGGATTCATCTGCATAACTCCCTTTAATTTCTCTGGCTGCTATCTGGTTGAACGCTGCAACAGTCTTTAAACATCCCTACTGGTGCCCACAGCATGCTGAATAAGACAGAAAATGTTGTCTGGTTCAGCTCTGAAGAGTCTGCAGTCTGAGCGAGACAACAGCAGAGTGACACTGTGAGAAAAAAAATATTGTTTAGATCTATTGTTTTCAATGATTAACAGTGCTGTTTACTCCCTTTCTGTGAGACTTTTCAGAAGAGTGAGCTGGTGTTGGGCATATGTAAAGTGGCTGAATAGCAGCGGGAAAGGGCTGCCTTCGTGTACAGGGGATAGAAAAATCAGTAGGAATCATGACATCATTGCTGATGTCATTATTCAGTTGCTGTCATATGATGGCAGTGCTGTGACCTCATGAGGTTATAACTCAGGAGACCTGGGCTTCTGCTGCATATTACCATGCATCTTTAAGCCAGCCATTTAGTACTTCTGTCCCAGTCCTCTGGGGATATTTCTGGTTCCCTAACTCAGTGGTGAATTTGCTAAACTGCTGTGAGATGCTCAGGTAACAAACAATCAGGGGAGTATGAAGCAGTACAAGCAAGTGAGAAGAATCCCGGGTGACATTAATGTGTTTTAGAACGTGAGATTTCATTTGTACGGTAAAACAGCCCCTTCTGCCTCTTTCAATAAGCAAGGGGCAAAACACATAAAGAATATGATGGCACAGCAGCAAATCCCAGTTGAAAAGGGAGATGGTGCTCACTGTGGAGTGCTGGATGTCTTGGATGACTCTCCCCTTGCTGATGTTGGGAAGCCATAGCACTGCTCACATGTAGAGGTTGTGAACTCACCCGGAGAGCTCTCCCTTTTTGTCCTGTAAGGAAAGCCTTGGCTCATTTTGGATGCTGTTATGTTAAACATGTAACTGTGGTGCTGCATGTGCAGATCAGTTGAGCACTGGGCTCTCCCAGGATGCAGGAATGGAGAAGCTTTCTGGGATTCTTGGGTGCCATCCACGAAAGCTCTCAGTAGCCATATCAGAGGAGGCTTTGAGAAGTGTCTCATTTTGCAGCCAGTGAGGATGTTTGCCCCTGTGACTCCCACTGCAGTGACTACTGAGGAATTACACCCTCTTGATGGAGCTATTTAGCTTTTAGACACCAAATTTAGGAAGCTTAATACTCCACTCTTGTGTTCAGATGGAGCACATCCCAGTTCAGGATGCACTGTAAAAATAATACCCTTTCCAAATTAGCTTTTGAAATAATTTTCTCTTTATCTTTTTTCATGTCTTTGTCTCTTTCTCTATTTTAAAATATTGTATTTATTTTAGCACTCTAGGCTGCTGCCTGCTTTCATTTCACTTTGCTTTGGCTCCTTTTCTTAGTGATGACGAGAAGAAAGCACACATTGTATTTAGGCCTTGCCCATTAATCCTGTTTATTTACTTGCTGATGAATTATGCTGACATTTCCCCCTCGAGAAAACTTGTCCATGCTACTGCAAGACAGATTGTTCACTTATGAACATTACCTGCCTTGGTGTGTCCACAGGGCCAATTCTCTGCATCTGGAGAAGACAAAAATCAAATTAAATGAAATCACAAAAGAAAGCCAGGAGGAGAAAACAGGAGAAGTAGATGTGTTTTGTGCCATAACATTTCTGCATCTGTTTGCACGGCAGAGCCCAAAAGGTGAAGTTCTAAGTAATGCTCTTCCAAGACTCCTGCTAGAGATGGCTTCCTTTGCCCCATGTGTATCTTTTTCCTGGTTGTAGCAAGCAGAAAAAATGGATCAGCAAGCCATGCTGTGTAATGTTTCACTTTTCCTGGTCAGGCCACCTTTCGTGGTTTCAATGTAGAGTGCAATGCAATATCCATGTGGCCTTGTGGATTAGCTCTCTTTCATCTGTGCTGTGTAATTTGATTGAGGAAAGCTGTGCTTTCATAACTATTAGTTACAGACCATGTCTAAGAAATTATAGTGTCAGAAGCCATTAACCAGTAAAGAATGGATGTTTTTGAGACCTATTTTGCTTATTTTTTAGCTATTTCCATCTAGAACACTGGTGAAAGTGCTGTTTAACACTTATTTTCTTGCTAGAGATAGAAGCTGTTTATAAAGTGCCTTTAATCTCTGATCTTTATTAAACTATGGCAAGCTGGTGAACCTGTTGCTGTCTGCAAATGAAAAAGGCCAAACAAATTGCTTTTCTATCATTAAGACTCAAAGGGCGTTTCCTATGTTTAGGTCCATTTCAGAGGGTGCAGTTTGGACTCTCACACACCTGGATGTTTCTGCCTTTTCTGCTGTACTCAGACCAGAGGCTGCAGGAGGGGGTCAGAAGCAGAAGATGGGACCATGGCAGTGGTCCAAACACTTAAATATTTTAATATTAAGCACTTAATTTTTAGTGCCTGTAAAAGGTACCATTAACTTCTCAATTTTCACTCTTAAATAACACTCAGCAGCTATTTACAGCTTTTCACACTGCCCAGAAGTTATGTGGTCAGTTTGTAAGCTGTGTCTGTGGGATGGACTCTGTCATGGGTTTGCAGGACAGGAGCAAAGTAATTGCAGAACTTGCCTGGATTTAGGCAAGAAGCCCAGGGCAAAGTGAGGACTTTCTGACCTGTGCTCTTGTCTGGGTGCTCCTGCTTGTATTGTTGACCATTTTTTCCTTGATTGGGTTGAGCTGAGTTAATGTTTATGTTTATTCTAGTGTTGCACAACTAAATTCACTCATTTGAAAACTTTCATCATGAGCCAAGCTATTGTTGTATTTCAGCTTTTGAAATGTAGCTGTTTTTGCTGTATGGAACTGCATGGAAGACAGAGACTCTTTGCATTTTCCTTGTGGAAACAGTGTCTCAGTTTGCTGGAGGGAATATGCATCATGAAATCAGATGTTTCTAATTGCTCCTTGTTTCAGGAGTTGCTATTGAACACTGAAAATCATCCTTAATGCATGAGTAAGCCTGATGAACAGATAGACTTAAAAAACATTGACTCAAAATAAATTTCTCTTGGAAGCAGAATAATTGTTGACTAATTCTCGTGGGAGAGATATATGAATTTCTTGCAGGATTTTTTGAACAATAGGACTTGAAAGAGGCTTAGTGAAAAGAGAGAAAGAAAAGTGCCCTTCATCTTGTGACACAGAATTGTTGATTGCCTTTGGTCATTAGGCCATCTTCCTTGTTCTAACAAAATTTCAAACGGTCCTCGGGAGAGAGGTACCTTCCAAGAAATGTCTGTAAGCTAAAAATAAGTGTTCCACTGTCACAGGCCAGAGTGTATATAACCCATAAATCCTCAACTGACATCATAGTTCCTAAGGCATTTTCTTCGGAAAGAAAAGGGGAACAAATGTTCCAAGGCAAAGTAATAGGTAACTTCAAGTAAGCCATTAGAGGAAATGAATGCTTGTGAGTAAAGGATCTGTTGCACATGAAGATGAGGTTTTGCAAGGGGGAGACAGCTCTTTAACTACGATAGGAGGCAATGCCTGTGTGTTTCCATCTCGGTGTCCCCCCTGAGAGAAGGCAGCAGGGAGCACCCAGGAGCAGTCGCCAAGGCAGCACCTCTTCCTGTGGCTGCTGGTTCCTGCCTAGTGACCGCCAGAACACCCGAAATCACCAGGTTTTGTAAAACCCTGGGAAGCCAGAGGATAGGACTTGGGAAGTGGAGGCAGGGCAGAGGACTCAAAAGTATTGCAGTATTTTGATCCAGGCATGTAAGACTGTCATTTAGAACATCATCCAGGAATTCTGAGTACCTCAAGTCCCAGTTGCTCAATCTGAATGCTTTACTGGCACCCAGAAAATGAGTGCCCTCAAAATTACTGGATGTCTGAAAATTTTTGTCATCCCTGTTTTCATAAGGTGATGGAGTCAGTGGCAGTCTGCCAAGGAGAGCATGGAAGCACTGGGAGCATGGAAGCATGGGAGCCTTGGTTGTGTGTAACTGGGACAGCCTCACTACGTGGGGAGTCCTCACTGCAGGACAACGGGGACTCGCACAGAGTCGGGGTCTGGGGACTCCTGGGCTGGGGCTGTGTAAGGCCACAGTGGTTAACAACCACAGCCCCTGATTAGTAAGTGCACATATCACTCCCAGCTTCCTTTAAAAAAAAAAAGATAAAAAAGTTAATTAAATCCTGCTTCTAATGTTGTTTGAGTTCTAAACCAAACCTGACCTATTTCTGATGCATATTTTTCATTAACTCTATATTGTAAAATATAATTTAAACAACCTTTATAGCCCAATGAATCCATTTTGTTTATTATCATAATGGGAACATACAGGCAGTATAAATATATAAGTTAAAACTACCTTGAATTTTTCTCTGCCCCACTCTCTTTGCTGAATCCAGTTAAAAACATGAAACTAAGCCTGTTATAACCCTGTTACAGCCTTTTATGCTCTGTGCCAAAGCCATCTGTGGGTTAGAAGATAATGAACTTCGTTCCTATTAAGACTATTAAATATATTTTTTCTCATAAGCTACAGCTAACGTCTATCTTGCATCTGCCTAACTAATTTCCTTTGATGTCTTAGATTTAAACCAAAGGTTTTGTAATGAGAGGTTTCAGGAGTTAGTTATGCAGACCTTAGCAGCCAGCCCCAGCAGTCAGTGAAAGACAAATTGTATCTCTAAAAGGCACTGTCGTCATCCTGAGAAAAATGAAGAGACGTAAGCAATGTGAAAACAACCCAGCAAAAAAAAGCTCCGAACACTTTTCATGTTTAAAGCAGCCTTTAGAGATAGAGATGTCTTCTTTTGCTCTTTTCTTTTTCATGCACAGTCAGATTTTTGGGGCTAAAATCAATTTTTAATTTCTGAAGTGCTGTTTTAGTTCTTGTGCCTGTATATGGGAAAAACCACTGTCAATAGGAAATGTTTGAAAGGGGGCACATGACAAATAGCCCGTTGTGAAGACAGACAGGGCTGGTCTACATGGGATTTGCAATTAAACTTCACCAATAAAAAAGCATTTTGTCTTGCTTTTGTGGCCTACTAACAAGACAGTTTGCATGATTTTAGAGCTTCGTTATGAGGAAAAAATACCAGAGGGGTGATAAAAAATGTGGTCATGATAACAATGTTCAGGCATTTGTGACATACTGTACTTAATGGGTTTTTATTTACCAGAGCTGCCCCAGTGTTCTCCTGGATGCAGCAGATGATGTGTTTGAAGGAACTGGTTGCAAAAAAATTTATCTGAGTGTACCTGGATCTCCTACAGAGCGTGACAAACATTCAGTAACACAGATTTCTCTGAAACTGATGTTACTCAACATCATAACAAATTGGTATAATTTAGATGTATCCTGTTTGTGCAGTTTGTTCCAAAATATTTTTATGTATTCAGTTTTTAAGTAGAAATATTGGTACACCTTAGGTCCAAAAAAATCCCTGAAGAAGTTTAATGGAAACCTAGAGGGACTAGAGGGTGTGATTGTTCCAGTGAATTTTTGATCATAGTTTAATTTATGACAGTCAGTTCCCCCAGAATGAGAATTTATTTATTCATATATTGTGAACTGTCCCAGCTACAGGCTGAAGCCTGTGTGATCTCTTTCCTAAAAGCTGCTGTTACAGGCTTTTTTATGCCTTAAATTTAAACCAAAGAGTTTGTAATGAGTGGTCTTGGTGAGTTAGTTATGAAGACCTTAGCAGCCAGTCCCAGCAGTTCTGAGCTCCAAAGCCAGGATAAGTAATGGTGCCATATCCAGCATGTGTGAATAGTCTGAGATTAATGCTTGCAAGGGACAGGGTGTTTTGCAGCTCGTGACAGATCTTTTATATTAACTCTGGCTTTTGTGCCAGACTCTGCAACTGGTGCACTCCCATGTGACTGTAAATTCTGCTGATAAATTTGAGCATCTTTGTGACCCAGTGGCAGTGCTGTGGTTGTTGCACAGTGGTTGTTGTCACAGAGTGGCCATTGTCTCCCCGGCAGGAGCCAGCTCTGCATCCATCCCACAGTGCTAGAGCTAATGTTTTACGATGAACCATCAGGAGTTAATGGAGCTTCCTGCGGTTACAAGCAGGCTCAAAGGATTAAGTTGTTCTTCTCACTTTGACCTCTCTGGATGGTTTAGTAGGACATCATCATAATTTTGTGTCCTCTTTTATCCTTTATGCTGGCCCCTAAATTTCCTCTTCATGGATCTGTTTCACAGGTCTCAGCAATTTGCACATGATCTACAACAGAGAAGGTGGGGAAAGGGAGGCATAGAGAAAGCAACAGATAAAAACCTCATGTTTAGACCAACGGATTCTGAAGTGCACTTTTTTTGGTGGATCCTATATTATTAAATATCTTTTAGTTTCTGTCTCAGCAGAACAGTTTCATGTGTTGAAGGCCTGGTTCTTCCTGCTTTCTCTGCTCACTTTCAAAGTGAAGGTTTCCTTAAGGTGAAGTAAGTTCCCATTTCTTTGCAAATGAATTTGCCCAAGCTCCATGTGAGCTGGCACCTCTTGTGGGAATAGCCCTGTACAATTACAGGGATGAATTGCACGTATTCTACCTATTCAGTGTCCATTTCTCAGTGAAGGTCATGGTTATTTGATGGGAAGACATAATGCCTTTTTACCTATATCCTCAGATTTTATTGTTACTATGCCTGTTGCTGCTCTTCTTTCCCGTATGTGAGAGTAAGGAACCAGTGCAAAAGGTTTCTGGATGCTGTAATGAGTGCAGTACTTGGGACAAGAGTGCCTGATGCTGACAATCTGACTACCTGGCCATCAGCACCCCTTTTTTAATTCTTAGGTTTCCTACACTCTGCTCATCTGTCTGGACTGGAGACACCATAAACAATGAGCTGTGGAGTGCGGGAGGTGATGGTTGCTCTGATGCCTTGAAGCGGCTACCTAAAACCAGAGGCTAGACAAAATTAGGAGAATAAAAGTGGGTATATTTATTGAAGGGCCTTCAAGGTACACTTTTGGGCAGTCAGAACCGCAGGGGCTGGCTACACCCAAAATGGACGACCGGGTCACAGGTTTTCATACTTCTTTAAGTTTGCTCCATTTGCATATCGGGGTTAATTCCTCAATTACAATTTCAGGTAATGAAGTCATTTACCCCCAGTTTGCTCTCCCTTAATTCACTCTGTTTACATATTTCAGGGCCTGAGACAGTAAGGTGTCCTTGAAGTCCAGGCCTAGAGAGGAATTATTTTGTCTGACCAGAATGGGAGAACAGCAGCTAACAGGATATATGGAGTCTTAGAGTTACACACTGAAGCGTTACAGGATATGAAAAATATAAAAGCTAAAATCCTAAAGCATCAGGTCCTCTTGTCATGACATGAAGACAGTTAATGTGAGCAGTGAATCTGCCTTATGGGGCACTGAGAGGTTCTCTTTTCTTATTCCTTTATTCACTGGGGGCTGTGTGAAACCAAATAGAAAGTTTGCCAAGAGGAGAATGGTGTCCCACAGCTGTGGGACTAACAGAGTTCGGGAGGAACCAGCACCTCATGGCTTGCATTGAGCTCATTAGGAGCAGCATAATCTGGATGAAACACCAGTGTTGGTATTGGTGGGCTGGAGGAAGCTGCCAGAAGAGACATCAGCCTTTATTCAGGTGCTGGCCATGTGAGGTGATAACTGGATATGGGAAAAGTGTTTGTTCAGAGCAGTAACAGAAGTGACAGTTCTGCCTGCATTGCTTGGAGCAAGTGCTGAAAGGCTTCTCTTCAGTACAGATGTTGTCCCAGACCGGGATGGCAGATTGCAAAGTGTGTGCTTACATGCTGAGGTTGTTGGAGCAGCAACTTAGGAAATACTTCTGTGCTGGGGTACTCAGTGACTGCAGGGAAATTTGTGGCCAGGATTAGGATTTTTCCATTAAATTACACGCTTAAAACCACAAGGGAAGTTCATAGGGAAACATGGCTATGGATGTGGCGACCTGTGAGGCAAACTCTGCATTGGCATAACTGTCCAGTGGTGTGCATATGTGTAGGTTCACCCCCCAGCAGCTGGGGGAAGGATAATCATGGCTGTGATGGGAATCACACACGTGTTTGGGAGATGTGTCAGTGTGCATTGTGCTAATGAGGGGGAGTGGAAAATTCCCTGTCCTCACATGCCTGGTGTTGACACTGACAGCATCCAGGGACGGGGATCCTAAAGAGCTCCTGGAATGCTGTGCACCTCCTGGGCGTGCTGGTCCTGCCCCAGCTGAGGGAGGATGGAGTCGGAGAAGCTGTGTGATACAATCTATCTCTTGAGCCTGCCTTCCTCCTGAGTCACTGGCACCACTGATTCCTCCTTGTGTACCTCCCATGATGTGGATTCACCTCCTTGCTTGGGAACTGTAGGTCTCAAACAAAAAGAAAAAGGTTACACCTTACGCCTGGTCAAAAGTTGTGTCCAAGTTTCCTGTATCCCATTGTAGCTTCACCCACTCCTTCAGCAGACTCCCTGAGTCTCTTTGGATATTTCCTTTGGATATTATGGAATTGAGATCAAAGGTCTGCTTGTATTGTTAAATTGCATGTTTTTAGAGTTTTCCACTCTACAACCTGGAGACACCCATATAATGAACATTGTGATCCAAGAATTCTAAGAAAAAAATGACTTTCACATAACTTTTTACAGTAGTTATTCATAGATTAATATTTATGCAACAGTGCTAGTTTCCTTAATTCAGCTTTAAAGTAGCTAAAATTTTAATTTCCATTTCTATTCCTTCATGCCAAGTATCAAGTGATGTAGAAGACAGTTCAAACAAATCTCTCTGTGCTGTCAGTGTGATGGGGTCACCCTAAACCAACTAATGTTTATGAACAAAATATGGTAGGGGCATAAGGTTGTGTTTATTCAATTTAAGCATCTAAATCCAATTTTGCCATCTGTTGTGTCATGTTTAGCTTTTAAATTAAACTCTCAGGAAAATTAACGTTATGAATGCAGTAAGGTGATTACAAAATTATTGTTTCCCAAGATGCATGATTTATGACATTTTTAATGCTATTTTCTGCAGGTCATAATGGAAGAAGCCAAGCAGAGAATAAGAGATGTGTAGAATGAGCCCAATAGGCATGTTAATTAAGAGAGCTTAAAGATCACGGGGAAGGACACGATTGTTCCCCTTCCTGGCATTCGATACCTTAATGTCCAGTCACTGCAAACAGGAGCAGGCTTATCTGAAATGTGGGTGAACAGGGAAATGGGAGAGATTTGCAGCAGGGCTACTCAGCAGTATTACCTTCCTACAGCAACCTGCAGGCAGGTTTAATTGCACGTATCTGTTTTAACTGAAACAACAAGAAAGATGTTACCAAAAGGCTTCTCCAGAGAACACACCCATCCCGCGGCAAGGTGCAGCAAGCAGTAGCAGCCTGCCTCTGAAAGTGGTTGAACTACTGAACTATTGTAGTTGTTAGACATATTCTGTAATTTTCACTTTCTTTTGTAGCCAGTGCAAGAATGAGAGAGAATATTCTAGGAATTGTCTTAAATCTTTCCCAGCAAACACGATACCTGTGTTTCTCAGGGAGTGTCTGTGCTATGGGGTATAGCAGGCAAAATTAGATATGAATATCAAGGGCTTACCATTTTCCAGTTTAATCTTTGCTGTTTATGCTGATGTGTTTCTAATCTTTGGAGACCCAGATTGCATAAAAATTTTATTTATGAATATTTCTCTGATCCAGGTCATATAGCTGTGGTTATATGCTGCCTATTGCAACTTGTCTTTATACACTATTAATGAAGTATCTCAAAAATAAGAAAAAGTTTTACTGACCAGCCAGTTTCTCAGAGCATTGGCAATATACTTCAATAGCAAATATTCTTTCTTTGCCAAAGCAATGACACATACTAATAGTGTGCAACTTCTTAATGTATTTTCATTGTTATATGTTTGACATTTATCTTTCTCCATCCAGAGAAATTCTGTTGCATCCAATACCATATACCAAGACACAGAGGAGAAAAAGCTTGCAACAGTGACAGTGAAAAAGACAGCAATTATTCGTATTTAATTTGCTTTGGGGACCTTGTATCTCAGTGCCATTTAATGCAGCTGAATGTTCACTTCCCTTTATAAGTTTCCAACGGGTATTCTGGGCAATTGAAAAAACTGTCTAAAAATTAATAAGTAGGACCTAAACCAAACCCAGACAATGGAGTTTAGAACAGACATATAAAAAGCAATAAACAAAAAAAAAACCCCTAAATCTTGGGAGGACAGATCAGTATTATGGTATGATCTGTCCCTACTATAAGTAGGACAGGAATTTGAATTACACTGATTTATGATAAAGCAAAGGGAACCCCCGCATGCTATAAGGTGGAGTCTTGAAAAACTCCAATGATTAATTTGATGACCAGGAAAGCTGTTTAGTATGGAAAAACAAACTACTTTTGTATAATAATTACTTATGGAGTAATTATGGATTGTGCTGATTTCAAAGCAGGTGACAACACTATTTCAACCTGGCCTCATCCCTGTGACTTAACTCTTAGCAGTGAAATATTGATTGCTTCAGAGTGAGCCCTGGAGGTGGCAGAGGCCAAAGGTTTTGATGCATCTAAAACAATACAGTGGAGACTGCTCTGACTCAGTTCAAGATTTCCATGTTTTTTTCCCGTTGGAGTTACTTGGAAATCCCAGCCAGTTTGCTGTACAACTTACGCTGTACTTGTAGAAACTTCCAGTCTCCAAATTCTGCAGCATGTTTTCATGGGCAGATTGTGAACTTCATTATTCTTGGACAGCTTTTCAAATGAGTAACCCTGCAGTAGTACCAGCTGATATTGAGATGCAGTGTCATGTTGTGTGTAGCTGCATGTCATCCTGAGATGATACCTGAGGGTTGGTTCCACTAACCATGTCACCACCAACCATCCATCCTTTCATTCTCTTTGCCTTGGACTGGACCATGTACAAATGATTTTACACAAGAAATGTGCCAGAAGAATGTGGCCAGGGACAAGAGGTTGAAGAGTGGGGATGCTTCCTCTGATGGGAAGCCACTTTCTTGCTTTGTGTCAGGGTAATATCAGATAAAGAACTGAATCTTCAGGGTGTGTAAAAGGAAGTACAGCCTAATTATTAGAAAATACTCAAAATTATCCTTAAATATTATCTTTTTCATCCAAGACAGGGCCTAGGAAGATGTCAATACTTGCCATCTTGAATTTGAACAAAGGTGCTGCACAAAGCAAAAATTCAGAAAAAACTTCAGTTTTTCAGTAGGGCTGAAATCAGACAAGCTCAGTCATGATTTCTCTTCCCCTTATCTGGTGCAATGTAAGAAAATAGAACAGGGCAATCTGCAAGAGATCTGTAAGGTATTCACACATTCCCTTACTCCATGTTACTTCAGTGGCATAAAGGATGTCCTCCACGTAACTGTGAGCTGGCAAATATGATCCACTGTATGACCACATGTTCTCTCACAGTTCTCATTTTGCTCTCAGGATCTTGTTCTGCCCCATAACTTGTGAGAATGACCAAAACACACGCGTTGTAGAGTCTGTTCACAATCTGTGCAATGGCCACAAATGACTTGACCAAGACATACACGACCTACTGTCCTCAAAGCTATTTGCTTGGACTTAAGTGTTTTTTCTTGCTTTCAGGATGTGCTACAGAGCAGTTTCCTTCAAAGGTTACATTTGCATTATCAGCAAAGAATATGGAAAACTGCACAATTTTGGTTGATTACAAACTACATATTCTCAAACCAGCACTGTAATTCTAATTGCTTCTTTCTGGGTTCTTCCATAAAGTTTACCAGCTAATTTGCACAACCATGTTCAGCTGTGAAAAGCTATGGCTCAGTCAGAGGCTGCAACAGCTTCCTCTTTTCTTTGTCTGGAGCATCTGTTATGATAGAATAGTAAACAATTTCTTTTCCTGAATAATTCCGAATAATTCATCCAGTGTAATTCATTCCAAGGAAATCTTAGATAGCACACACAAGCCTTTTGTTCTTCTGCAACTTCCTTGTATTAAGAATATGTCTGATTGTTGTATGTGATGCTGAGTGGAATCTATTAGACAAATGGAACTGGAGCCTGTCAGTGATGGAATGGAGTTGGCTGACCTTTATTGATGCTAAAAACAAAGGAATGTCCGACATTCAAAACCAAGTGCTCTCAGAAACATACAGTTAACTTTCTTTTAAATTGAACTTTCAGTGAAAAAAATGGGGCAAAAGAGAGAAGAAATTTTTCTCTTTGTCTGAAAGGAACAAAAATGGTTTTGTGGGATGAGGACCATCAGCGGCTTTGGTACTCTTAGCTAGAGAACGAAAGCTGCTGTTTTGGACTCACACCTGACAGCATGCTTGAGTATATAAAACGTATCGCAAATTATTTTCAATATTAAAAAGCTGTTCTATGAAGAACTCATCACCTTAGCTCTTTATCAGTGTCCATTTCTCCTCTGCTTCTACAGAAAATAATACTGTTTCAAACAGAGAGGGAAGAAGTTACTCCAAAGAGCTGGACAAAGTCAGATGTTTGCAAAGCAGCTTTTTGGGGTACAGGTTGAAAATTTACAACCAAGTCACTGATAGAGTTCTCTCTTGAAATGAAAGCAAGTCTACAATAAAATGAAGGAGAGTCTGGAGTGCCTTGTAGTCCAGTGCTGAGAGGAATCAGATGATCATATGAGTGCTAATAAATGTAAAATCAGGAAAAAAAACACCCATGATTTTTGTTCCTAGCACCAAGCTAAATCCCAGTGCTTCCTGTGAATGAAGTCAAAGATTTTCAGAACTTAAGATGGAGAAGACTAGTCAGTTTACTTCTGAGCCAGCCATGAAAGGAAGGCTTGGTTTCCTTCAGACCAAGTAGCACATCTGGATTTTTCATGCAGTTCAGTGCTGCTCCTCACAGCCAAAATTCCTCACAGCTCCTCACAACAGTGTTGAGCTGCTCTGCTGGTTTAACAACCATCCCAGATGACAAGAATTTACAGCAAGCAGGAGGCTCTCTGCAGAGCTCCAGTGTGCAGTGGGCGTCCTGCCCTGTCCGAACTCTGCAGTCACCTGACAAGGCCATGCTGGGGAGGTCATCGGGTCTCAATTGGAGATCCTCAGCAAATGTAAAAGGACTGGGCTAGATACAAAAACAGTTCAGCTTTTCAACAAGTGAGGATGACCAAAGCTTCAACAGTCTGTACTAAACTTCAACTAGTCTGTACTACTGATGCCGTGTATTCCTATAATTCAGGAGAGCGTAAATGATCATGTATCATTATTTTGGGGAGGGTATAATGTTATTTAGGTAGAAGTTACAAAAGGATACAAGGAATACTAGAGACCTAACCAGGACTGAGTGATTTGGGCATCACAGTGACATTTAAAGTTTATGGTAGACGAAGATTAACTTTGGATAAAGATAGGACAAATCTATGATCTGAATTACCCATGCGAATGATAGGATCGAAATTAATGGTAACCATGCAAGAAAAAATCAAAACATAAAACTGTGGACAGCAATTCAATAGAAACAACAGTCATGAAATAGCAGCCAATCTTAAAGTTGAATAAGAAACTGGCTGGAAAAAAATGTTTTTAAGTTCCTTAGGAATTAAAGTGATAAAGAAAGATCTAAACAATGAAAATTCTTCCCTTAAAATGAGCATTACTGGCCGCTATATTTAACAGCTCAAGCCCCCTCTGCTCCCTGGGCTAAAGGCTGTACTGAACTCCTGTCACAGGAATCCTTTGAATTTCCTGAAGTCAATTCAGAATGTGCCCTTTGGAAGTGAGATTGAGCCTTGGGACCATTGTGGCATCTGCTATCAAAAGAGCAAAGAGCAGCTCAGCTGGACTATCATTCTCTGCTGCCATGATTCCAGTTTTCTTCCCAGATACTGGGAAGACCAGGGTGAAGTATTGTCTCTGCCTTTAGTGGGCACTGCTTGGCTGTGGCGCTGCAACTGCTGTTGCCATTGACTGTGTGTGGTGGTGGGCTCAAACCCCCCGTGGAAGATGGTGATGGTTTGCGCTTCACTCAAACTGTTCTATAGGTGAGGACAGCTGTAAAAAGGTGCTGCTTTCTCACACTCTTTTGGCACTCTGTAGGAAGGGGTTTTCACAAAAATGTGGAGTTTAGGACACTGCTCCTACCTTTGCTTCGAAATGCCTCCGGCACTGCTGGGAGGTTCCTTCAGAAATTGCTTCGTAGTGGACGGCTCAGGCTGTGCATGCAAAGATTGGATGTGCCCAACACAGTGGGACTCTGTGGAGGGAACGTTCTCTGGGGTAATACAAGTGATAATACTTTGCTTTTGCTCAACCTCTACAGGTTGCAATAATAATCCTGATATTTTAATAAGACCTCATAATTCTAAATTAAACCTGAAATCACCATTTAAAGAGCAGCATGGCAACTTTGTTTTTGAAGCCTCTGACAGATAAATGGTGGCCATGATGTTAAAGATCTCAAGACTGGAAGTGTGACCAATTTTTTATATTCAGTTTACTTAGATGAGAAATTAAGTTGAAACTACTATTGCATTGGTAATGGATATTTGGAAAGAATTTCTGTGCTGCCTCATTTCTGCAGATACTTGCTTTCAATGACCCTTCATTTGGGGTTGGAATAAATGTTCTTCAAAGGTGCCTTCCAATCCAAGCACTTCTGTGAGTCTGTGATTCATTAACAGCTCATGTGGAAGTGAATGATTGTGTACTGGGAGGTTTCTGTTCCTCTTGACATCCAGTTCTTGCTTCATAAACCTTTACTGAGATCTGTATGTGTAGAAGGACTCACGAGCTGCAGTCTGACAGAAATGAAATGTTCTTCCTTATTTTGCCCCAGGGAGAACTTGCAGGTTACTTCTCCACCTTCAGCCACGTTTATTCATGGCACGGCAGGATTGAGAATTTTCTGGGAAAAATTGGATGTTACCTTTGCAGGAGCCGGGGCTGTTCATGTGAACCAATGTCACCAGTGCAGTGAGAGAGAATTGTTTCCTCCATGTAATAGAAAAGAGAATTTATTGAGAGAATGGCAAATACTGCTAAAATGAGAAAGTATCATAACTACATTCTTATAAGATGATGTCTCTATTCTATCCAAATAGGATGCATATTTCAAGATAGGTTCAGAGTCCTTTATCTGTTAAGTGAAGTGCTTCCAAAAAAATTACACTTCACTTCAAAATAAGGTGTCATTCCCTGTGCAAAATGATGATATGTCAAACCCTTCTAACCCAATACATTTGAAAATTCATTCAAACTTTAATTGTT
This sequence comes from Edolisoma coerulescens, assembly GCA_013397115.1. NCBI lineage: Eukaryota > Metazoa > Chordata > Aves > Passeriformes > Campephagidae > Edolisoma > Edolisoma coerulescens. The sequence continues at coordinate 393,576 of VWZW01003153.1, forward strand.
TTGAATGACCATAGCCACCTCTTTGCTTGCATCTGGAAGTACAACAAATCTTTACAAAATAAATATACAAAGAGAATGGTTTGTATTTTTCATTAATGGTTGTTTTTACATCAGAGCACAGCAACATGCCAAGATAAAACAGTAGCACAAAATAAAACCATTTGTAGGGGTTTTTTTGTTTTATATCTGGTGAGATTTTAATTGATAAAATTTAACACTATAACAGTCAAAGAAACCAGATTATTTCACTTAAAAAACAAGGCTTAGAGAGTCTGGAAAATATCTTAAAATTAGCTTTCTGTTTTTACTGGCATGCATGTTTTTAAAAAATGCAGGCCTCTTCTTGTTTCACTGATATATTTAGTGGCAGTAAATGTTTAGTGATAATTGCTTGGCAACCCAATTTACCTCACATTTAGGAATATTTGTTGTTTGCAATCCTGTCTACTGAAGCCAGCATTTTTTTATGGCTAACAATGCCTACCTGTATATTTAGTGTTCTGCACATGGGGCAAGGTGTGCTGCTATTTTGGGTTATGATCATGTGGCAGTTATGATCATGTGGCATCCCCTGCTATGGGACATTTGAGAAGCAATTTTTTTCTGGGCCACTGGAACAAACCTTGTGGGTTTTTTGATTGACCATGACAGAAGTCTGTAAGGGAAAAAACATTGCTATGCCTAGGGTTAGTTTTGCTAGGGTGAGTCTTTCTGGAGCCTAAAAACGGGGAGAAAACACAGTTTCTTTTGGTGGACATTAATTGGTGTTTGGGAAGACAGTTGAAAATGAGAATTGTGAGGTTTATATAATTCTTATTTTTATTGATGCTATTAGTAACTTCAGTTATACACTCTGCAGGTAAATTATTGAATTCTTCGGGAATTTGTTATGAGGAAGGACTGACAGAGTGGACCTGAAGCATAGTCTGTAGGAAGGGAAATATGTAAAGCATTTCCTATTTGTCACCTGGTATGGTTCTGCCTGTGAGATACATACACTGCAAAATGAATCACGCTGATGCTCTGATCCTGTAACATGTGGCCCCAGAGGTACTTTACTGAGTTTGTAGTCTACTGGAAAATTCATGTGTGCCAAAGAAAATACTTAATCTGAATGTTTGATCTAAGAACTACTGGCTCCTTCTGTGCTGACAGTAAGCACCATTCTCACATATGGATTTGCATTTAAAGAGAGAAGCCATGAATATAAAGCCTTGGCCAGTGGCATCCTGGCCTGTATCAGGAACAGTGTGGCCAGCAGGACCAGAGAAGTGATTTGTCTCCTGTACTCAGCACTGGTGAGGCCGCATCTTGAGTGCTGTGTCCAGTTCTGGACTCCTCAATTTAGGAAGGATGTTGAGCTGCTGGAATGTATCCAGAGAAGGGCAACAAGGCTGGTGAAGGGTCTGGAACACAAACCCTATGAGGAGTGGCTGAGGGAGCTGGGGCTGTTCAGCCTGGAGAAAAGGAGGCTCAGGGGAGACCTTATCACTCTCTACAACTACCTGAAATGAGATTGTACCCAAGTGGGGATCAGGCTCTTCTCCTAGCCAGTAAATGATAGAACAAGAGGACCACGGCTTCAAGCTGCATCAGGGGAGGTTTAGACTGGAAATTAGGAAGAAATTCTTCACAAAAAGAGTGATTGGGCATTGGAATGGGCTTCCCAGGATGGTGGTGGAGTCACCATCCCCAGAGGTGTTTAAGCAAAGACTGGATGTGGCACTCAGGACCATGGTCCAGTTGGCACGGTAGGGTTTGGTCATAGGCCGAACTCCATGACCTCAGAGGTCTTTTCCAACCTAATTGATTCTGTGAACATAAATGCTGTTATATAAATAATTATATATGTAAATAGACATAAATATAAATATAAATATAAATATAAATATGAAATCTTTCAAATGTTTTCTCCAAATATTCTATTGTATTTTTAATCAAAGCTTCACTGAGTTGTTCACTGAGTGTTTTAGCCCTTCACTAAGAAGATTATTTTCTCAGCACATTATCAAAATTTTCCTCCAAATACCTTTAAATCTTAAAATGGAAAGTTTCGTCCATGAACTCATCTTGCAAATGGTTAAGTCCTACAACTTGTTGATCTTTTTTGGTCCTCATTTTTTGTTTTTTCAAAGTAGTAGTTACATACTGGAACTTACAAAGTGCTGAGCACTGTGTTCCCCATCAAGCAAACCTCTTAATGTTAATCATGCTCTGAAAAAAGCTGCCAGATTGGAGCTAAATATCTGCACATCATCTGTATTTCTCCAGCTGGGCACCTTTTTCCTTCCTGTGAAAAGATGGATGTACTGCCATGACATTGAGCTTGAGCTGGGGAGATTCAAAGTCCAGTTTGATATGCTACAGCCTCATTTAATCATGGCTTTATTTAAAAAAATGGTGATAATAAATATTTTGTCCTTTTGATTCTGAACTCTTGGGATGGCATTTATTTCTTAGCCATAGTAGACCATTAAGACCTTACTTTCAGACCTCATGGCATGCTGTAAATAACAGCTATCACTTATGGGGCAGATGTTTAACCCCTGGGCTGACTCTGATTACGACTCCCATTACCCAGCTTTGGTGTAGAAATGTCTTGGGGGGACTTCTGCTCACCAGCTCTGTGCAGCACCGTGTAATTTCATAGCAAACAGTATTGATGCTTCAGACCAGATTTTATTCAAAGCCTTGTACTTCCAGATATGGAAAAGTAGGGATTGTCTTTACACACTTTCATTTTCAGAAAGGCAATGCTTTAGACCTTTTGAAAGATGCATTCATATAATGAACATTCATTATGTCTACACTTTAAAGTGCCAGTTTCTGGCATCTGTTTCACTGCAAGTATAACTCACTTTCTCTCTACCTTTGTTAGTAATTTTCATAATTGTAGGGTGTAATTTCTTTTTTTTGCAATTTTGTATATTATCTCTCTATAAACCTACCCATGTGAGCTCCATGTTGCCCTTTTCTCATTTGTTTCATTAAACACTAAATCAATGAACTTTAAGCAAGCCAAGGTTAGTAATGTGGCATTAAGTATTAATCCATTAAACACCCAGGCAGTACATCTACTCCGTACCTCTTCTGAAGAGGTTATAGTACGCCATACAATTAATTATCCGGAACTTGAATACACTTAATTTCTGTGAACTGCAAAATGGAACTATTAGTAGAAAACATTATACTTCCATTATGAGCAGAAATGCAACAGATTTTAAGGTCTAAAACCCTTTTAGCAATCTCAGACGTAGCTTGCCTACACAGCACCTTCTGTGAAATGTTTGGCTTGCAAAGACAAGCTCGCATCAACTGTTCTGATAACAGTGATTTACACCTGCTGGGTGGCCCTATCTGTCTGTCAGCATACCTACATATGAGCTAGTCTGTTCTTCTCAGGCTCCTCACAAACTCTGCTTCCTTTCCCAGTACAAGAGGCAGAAGTCTGATAAGCATCACATAAAGCAGCATACTGCTAAACTGATGACAGGTGAGTGAAGGCTGGAAGGCAGAACTGAATTACCTCTCTGTTGGTTGCCATTTCTGGAGGCGTTTCTTCCATAAGCACAAGCTAGGGGTAAGAGTTCAAAAGACATGTCTTTGCTGTGCTAGTACACCTGGCAGCAGGCATACTAGGGCAAAAAATCTCGAAGTGTATGTATGTAAATAACTCTGGGCTAATTTGAGGAGCCCAGTTTAAATTTCCATCTATGAGATGTTGATGCTGCAGCATGCTGCAGTTGCATGAGATAATGTTGGTCACGCTTAAGCTCTTGTCCTTTTGGTGTTGGGACACGGAGTTGTCCGTAATATGACTGAATAAAACCGGGGAAAACAGGGCCTAGAAGCAGGGATTCAACTTGACTAGCTCACAAAGCTAGTCACAAAGCTCTGCAGTATCCACAAGAGGGAAGGCCGTAACGCTTCACGGGTAACATGTGAAACTATAAATAAGTATTGGAAGAGGTAGGACAAAGCTTGTAGGAGATACTGTTGTTTTAGAAGAACCCCACATGTTCTCCTTGGCCGTTTGTCTGTTCTTGGTTCATTCACAGAAACTGTTAGAGGTATATATGATATATATAATACACATATATACATAAATGTACGAGAGGGCAAGGTTGTTTAAATTATAAAATAATTTACATTAAAATATGTAAAGGAATACTGTTGCAGATGAAAAGTGAAAGGACTCCTCATTCTTTCTAAGTTTTTCTGTCATACTCTGTAGTCCCTGTAAATGCCCTACAGGAAAAATGCCTTCTTTTGTTTTGATGCTAGTACTGCCTTTTGGAAAGGGTTTTGCAAAACTGAAATAAGTAATTTCAATGTGTTGTTAACCTGTTTTCATGTATATCCCAGATTTGCTCTTGTTTCAGTTTTCAGCAAATCTCTCCTAATTTCTTTTTGTCAAAGGAAATGTCCATAAATCATTTGAAAACAACATAATGAAGGGCAGTGTTGCCTGTGACATCTCTCACATACACACCTAGCTGTTCTGTTGTCTTTGCTTGCTATCGTCTGTCACTAGATGATAACAGAATAATTCTGGAGATACTGATAATTTGATTAATTGGAGTGGGAGGGGGGATTGTTGTTCTTCCAAGGTCCTGGTTTGTGGTGGCAATTGCAAGGGGGGCTAATACAATACATCTTTTATGGTCTTAATGATCTTTTCTCTGCCATGCATAATTAAAATTCATGAGGTAGTGGGTTAGGAGATATTAGAAGAAGGTCCCTGTGCAGAAATGTTACATACCGCAATATAATTAACAGAACAGCAAGTCTTTAAAACTCGCTGCTCTACTTGATTTGGCCATTTAATAGTAACTTTCAAATAGAAGTGCAGAGGGCTGAAAGTAGCCTAATTTTGAAACAAAAGCATCCCTTTAAAGAAACTGATCCTAAGTACTTATAATTATGGATATCAATAATTAACTTTGTATTTGATAAAGCATTATAAATCTCTAAAAACCTCATACTGAACATGCTGTGAAGTGTTTTTAAAAAATGTACCATGTAATGTGTGAGCTCTTTTTATTTTCCCAAACCTTCAGGATTTTCCCCTAAACAACGAAGACTTTAATAACATGAAATATAGTGAATACTGAAAAATCCACTGGGTCTTGCCCATGTTCTAAAAAGGTGTATTTATTAAAATGGGGTTACACACCTCTTAGTTGTCTTCGGTTCTGATATATTTAGCATTGTGGCACATTATGTGGTTAACAAGGATGAACCCGATGGAAAACAGTCATTAGCAGTTTAGTGCAACATCATAACCTTTCTCTTCACTGCAGACATGGGGGAAAAAATCGTCCATTACCCTTCTGAGTACTCATCTGTTGGTGTGACTGGTTTCTAGGTTTCACATGTTTCCAAGACAGAGAAGCCTACTTAGTCTAATTTCTATTTCCAGCACTAAAACTGCAGGATTTGCTCTCAACCTCTAAGTATTTATCAGGCACCCTAAGACCAGGAGAGAATCATCCACCACTGACTTGTTCCTCCGCAGAGATTTCTCAGTGCATCCTGCCCCAGAACCCTACAGTGTTCATGCCATTGCTCCAGGCACATACCTGGGGAATTTTCTAGGCTGAGGAGTCTCTGTGCTGGTGGTTTAACCCTGCTGGTAAAGACATAAAAGAACAGAAAGGATGCAATTAAATAAATCTCTGTGCCACAAAGTATTGATAATTAAACATCTTTGAAAATACTAGGAGATGGGAGGCATTCTAGTGTTATTCCTCATTTCCTGAGTGCCTGGGCAGCATTGCAACCCTGTGTCCTTCTGACATGTGGCAGAGGTGTGTCCTTCTAGCTCAATTTGGGCTCTTACATGTAAGAAGGCCTCTGGCTCTCTTACATGATGCTCTGGAAATCTTCTGCCATTTTCTTCCTTCTTTTCACAGGGAAACACATTACTCCAGAAGAATGAGAATAATTTTATGTAAGTAATGGATTTCTGCTGCTCTCTGTGTCCAGTAGCTCTTCAGAGCTGGGTAGTCAGCTGGAAGGCAATTCAGTAGGATGTCTTCAGGCAAACTCAGACATTTGTCATACGATACAGATGTGTTTTAATTTCATTTATTTTGAGTTTTTATTTTGTGTATTGTGAAGGCCCAAGATGAATAAAGCACATCTCATCTGGCATGCATATTTTAGCTTATCCAGACTTCAAACTGTCTGTTTGTCAAATGTCAAATATCCCTAGTTGTGTATGTGTTATGGAGCCCCAGTTCTTTATATGTGATTGTCTTAGAGGGAGTAAAACTAAGCAACTGGATAGATTATTTTAAAATGCTACTAGGACAGCTGAAGGTGTTGTCCAGCTTGTCACAGCCTGGAGTAGAGCCTGTCTTGCTGCTGCTGTTTGAAGTTGTGTGTGTTTGGTGGGGCAGGAGAGTTGAGACTATGACTGGATTCAGTCTGTTCTGACAGCAGACATCACACGATATTCCTTTTTTCTCCCTTGTCTGGTTCAGGAAGAGCCTGGCTCAGCTATCCCCACATCCTTTCCAGGAGCAGTGAACATCATGGGAGGTCTCATGTCTCCCCTTCCTCTCCCCCTTCCTTCCTGGGAGCTGCTAGATTCCCCTTACCCCTACGGGACTCAGGAAGTGCCAGGTACATGACATTGGAAGGAAGGGAGCAGCTCAAGTGCAGGACAGCCTCTCTTAGCAGCATTTTACAGTAATGGGAATTGCACCAGCAGTTCCCAGTGCATTATGTAATGTGCACTAAAGCACTCTGGTATCTCTATAAGCCACTGGCAAGGGCTGCTTGGACACTTGCTGGTGTTAGTTCAACACTAAGATTGACGTTAGAGCCCTTAAACTTTCAATGTACTTATCTAAATTTTCCCTGTGACTTTTTGCCAGTACCAAAGGCCAGTCAAATGAAAGGCATGGTGATAGCGAAGACAGTTTGGTGTGATGGAGTAACATGGTTAAAAGAACATAAAGTTTTAAAAGAAATAATAATGCATTGCTCCTGTAGGAGAAAGCAAAAATAAACCCAAACCAAAACACACATCTGACAATAGATGAGATTTGTGCCTGAATTACCTTTTATCCTGCCACAGAGATCTCTCTTAACTCTTTCTGAAGAGTAATAGATTAGAATTGATCCAGGACAACTTACTAATGACTTAATCAAACTTGCATCCAGACTCTGTGTTTCTCAGCTGAACTAATTTGAATGCAAAATAGGAATCAAAGTAGTGACCATTGTGCGTAGGAAAGAACAAAGAGAGATTTAATTTTATGTGCACTGCAGGTGTTTTGAGCTATGGATTTAAGTGATCAACAATCTATATTTGGTTCAGGGCACAATGACATATTTTACAAGATGTGTCACAAGTCAGATTCTTCTGCTGTAATTTCTAACCTCAGTTTTAGACACTGTCAGCATCATCTAGAATTTAGAAAAAAAGAGCAACTCATCACCATGCCAATGGAACAAAAACTGCTGTATGATTTAAATACCTATAGCTTCATCATTTACTCAGTTGTATGCTTTCAATTTGCTAAGCATGAGATTGGTGATTAAACTGGTGCATAATTATTAGCAACAGAGAGACTGTTGTCAGATCTCACAGTCTTCTGACCAGGTGCAGGCTTCTCGGATTCAGTCAGAGCCTGTCTGTCAGTTTTATGAACAATCCAGCAAAATAAGTGACTGATTTCCTGCTATCATCACGGAGGCAGTTTTCAGCAGATTGTCACAGAAAAGTCTGTTTCTGAATAGTGTAATGAACATTCTGATGTTTGCAAAAGCAATTTTTTATATATAGACAAGTGTGAGTGTAAAAGCATTAACAATCTGATCCCAGTATCTGTCTCTCCAGCTCCTTATCTGTATCCTTTCATTAATATCCATCTATTTCACTCCAATGTCAAAGTCAATCAAACACTTTGTGATAATGCAAACAGAACTGAAGCATGGCCTGCTAGATTAATCCAATGTGATGAGGACTTCAAAAGATTAAATTTCTTTGCTCTGTTTCTTCAGCACACTTTCATGATCAAAACCTAGGTGGCTGGTTTGCCAAATGTTTCTCCAAATTTCAAATTTAGGCAGGATAATGTAGGCTGTGATTGAAAGAGCAATGAGTTTTTGCTCTCTACATGGACAAACTCATTCTGGATTCAGAGTGTCTTTGTGGGGCTTGAATCTCATGTCTCTGCTGGTCCCTCAGAGACGATGGCTCATTTGCTGAGCTGGTAGATGCAGGAGTTTTACCTCGTAGAGCAGGGAGAGGCCTGTCTTGATGCTTTCTGTCATTCCTGACAAGGGGCTTACTTACGCTCATCTCTTCTGAGTACATCCACCCTCTGTATTTTGTGCTTGTTGCTGCTTCAATAATTTACCATTGGTGTAGGAACATGGATCCAGAGCAGGATCCCTGCAGCCAGAGGATGGCAGGGCACATCCCTGGACTCAGGCTCTTGGCTCTTTGAGCACTGCCTGTGCTGCACCTTGGCTGGGGGCTGCAGGAGCCAAACTCTGTGGGTGCACCACTGTGCCCAATTAAAATGCAGCATCATGACACAGCAGGTACATACAGCTACTCAGGTCTTGGTCTGGACCTGCTTCGTGTCCTGCCAGCTCAGACACAACAGCCCTTGCTCTGGAGAGTGGCAGCCAGTGTGGAAAACTGCACAGAGCTGAGTGACTAGACAGCTAAGAGAAGGCTCAAGCTGGTAACCTTGGTCTGGACAAACCGTTTTTAGAGGATGAGACTCTGTTTCCTGCAGTGTGCCCTCACTTCTGCCCCTTTCTCACTGTAATTTGCTGTGTAGTTTTGCTAAATCAACCTAAATACACAAATATAATATGCATCTAATATAAAAACACAGGCTCTTCAGCGAGAGGAGAAACATTTTGTCAATGTGCTTTTAAAGTGTTGTTCTGCAGGATAAACAGTACCATGTTGGAGAAAGCAATCCATAAACACTGTTTTCCTCTTTCACCATATTGTAGTGTAAATTCGTTACTGGACTTGACATTTCTACCCCTCCTTGAAGGTATTCATCTGCTGTGCCAGTATTGGAGATGAATAGATGCTGAAGCTTTCAAGTGCATCCTATTTGCTTGTGAAATAGAAACAACTAACCAGAAATTCATGTACAATAATTATACACTAACAAGCCTGTTTACTCTTCATCTCCTTTCGAAATATGTGCCCTGTTACTCACAATTTTATAAACACAACAGTAAATAATTTTGAATGTTTTAAAAATAGGTCATAAAAGCACTCTAACTTCACTTAATGCATATAATGTACAATAGTAGGAAAGAGTGGGCCATGTTCTCTATCACTTGAGGGAAGCACAGAGCTGGCAAAGATGAGTAAGACCCTACAGAAAAACTATGTCCTACAGTTGTTGCTGGGGAACATGTTTAGACTAAAAAAAAAATGGATTGAGCTGTAAAGACAACTTTAAATATTGATAAAATTGGATGAAAAAGTTAAACATTCTATATTTATGAAATGGATTAATCTTTTATTAACAGCGACTTAGGTTCTGATTTAAGTAATTTAAAAAGTCAAATCAGTCTAACTTTTTGCTTGAAAAACAATGTCACATTGTAAGTTTTGTGGTATTGTGTTAGTCTCACAGTATTTTAACTGCCAGTACTACTGGAAATCAATATTTGCATTGGAACAAGTCTTCCTTTCCTGGTAGGAACAGGAAATCTTTCCAGTAAAAGCGGTTTTGCAAAGCTGTAGCCCTTTGAAAGTTGTAAGCCCAAAAGAAATTTAATCACAAAAATAGGACTTGCATGGGTCTTAAGACGGGAGCCTGGAAATGGGTTTTGGGAAGGAATCATCATTCTAAAAGAAATGGCTTTAGCACCTTGTTAAGGGAAATAAATCTGTCAGCTACAATTTCTACTTCAGCTCATCAGCAACAAAAAGATGAAGGAGCAGGCTACTCTGAAAGCATGGAAGGAATTATACCTTCTGATGTTCTCCTAAATACTCATGTTTGTAGTGCTTCACAATTTTTTGTGTAATATCCTTGCAACATCCTTCTGAAGTGGAGAAGAGCCATGACTGTCATTTTACCAATGGGAGTTTGAAAACAGGGAAGCTAAACTCCTTTGATTTGGATCAAGCAGCTTGTTTATGGTCACAGAGGAGATTTGTGGTGAAATGGAGAGGGAAGGCAGGCTGTTATAATCCCCAAGCTCATGCCCAGGTAGCAGGGCCATATTGTCTCCCTGGGAAACTGCTGGACCTGGTCTTTAGCTCTAATTCATTCATAATGCAGTCAATAATATCCATCTCTAACACAGCAGCTTCTCCTGACCTACACTAAGAAGACAAGCTCTGAAGAAACAGAAACATTTTAAAAGCCCTGGAGGAGGTTGCCCTGGCAGATGAAGCCTTGTGTCTGGCTCATAGGTAGCTAATCCTCAATGTAATTCAGTGAAGAGGGTGGAGGAGGGAGAAATATTGGTTTATTAGAACAATAAAGTGGGTGGTCCCATTTTCTTAAGTTCTGCATGAAGCTGGAAACCTCAAGTCTAACTTCTCTCTAAAGTCATTGGAGAGAGGTGAACCTCTAGGTTGGATGGCCCTGACTACCTGCAGAGTTGTGTCTACCTTTTTCTGTGGGGCCTTTCTTGATCACTGCATGGCTGATACGAGGCTCCTCCAGCACAGGCATCCGGGTGGCTGAGTAAGGTTACTTTCTGCATGAGTTATGATGTTGGTGTTATGTCCTTCCTTTTCCCAGTGTTCTATGCAGCTCTCTGGGATGCAAACAGGAGAGATGACGGCAGCATATGCTGTAGCTTTGTGGCTGATGCATCCACAGTCCAAGTACTTTGGTGTCTCTTCTTGGATTGAGAATTTAAAACTCAAGTTTCTGATTCTCCTGTCCCCAAGGGTCCATAAATAGCAAGTATGTTGGTGTCCTGACTGCTAGGAACACACATTGCACCCTGCCACAGATGCTTGCCTTACACCGATTGTGAAATGGGACAAGGTGAGGGGAAGGCCTTGTGTGAACCTGAGCTGAAAGAGCAAAACCTTCACTTGGGTGTTCTCAGGCTTCTGATTGCCAACCAACATAATTTTCCACATACCACAGCCACATATTTTATTTCCAAGGGTTACTTAATACGCTTAAAGAAAATCTGTAAATACTTGAAAACAAGTAGTGAGAAAAAACCACACCAGGTGCTTTAGGAAAAATAGCCGACTCTTGATACATGATGATATTATTTTTATTTCAAGGTTAGCAATCTAAACAGAAGGTTTTGGTCATTTCTTGCCTAACAAATAGCTGCCTTCATCATAATTTCTTTCCCGATTATTCTTTGAGAGAGGAAATGAAGGAAAAGTGAGAAGTGGGAGGGAAAGAGTAGGCTTGCAGTTGACTTGACAAACATTTTATCAGGGCTTGTTGCAATAGGACAAGGAGTAATGGTTTATTGCTGAAGGAAGGTTGATTTAGATGAGATACAAGGAAGAAATTTTTTACAATGAGGGTAAAAACACTGCTCAGAGACTGCTCGGAGTGATGATAAATGCCCCATCTCTGGAAACATTCAAGGTCAGGTTGGATGGGGCTCTGAGCAACCTGATCTTGTTGAAGATGATCCTGCTTATTGCAAGAGAGGTTGGATAAGATGACCTTTGAAGGTCCCTTCCAATCCAGACCATTTTATGATTCTATGACTTGAACAGTTTTAAAGGATATTTTCATTTCCTCTGCTTATTTGCTCCCAGGAAGAGTTCAGACACAAGCAATCCACTTACTTTTATTCACTTGAGCCAAAATATCAGGATAATTGTACCTGACGGCAGAAGTGGTGACTTCATGTACTTTTGCAGGCACACATACCTGCTCCAAGCCAGAATCTGTTCCTGACCTACTTCACTCAATGCAAACTTTTAAACAGATAATTGGAGAAATACTTTATTTCAAATATGTCAACTATTCAAGGCTAAGTTTGCCCTTTCTAGTGGTATATTTTTAAAAGATAGGGAGATACTCTTGTTACCAGAGGTGTATCTTCTTCTCACTTTAAGTTGAAAAAAAAGGAAAAAAGAAGAAAAAAAAAGAAAAAAAAAGAAAAAAAAAGAAAAAAAAGAAAAAAAAGAAAAAGATACTTTTTCCAAGCAAAAAGGCAGGCGGCATTTTTTTCTAAAAGACACCATCAAACAAACAAGAAATTCAATTCAGTTTTTATCTCTTAATGCCAGAAAGCAAGGAAGGTTCCATTTGGGTCAAATGTATGAGCTCTGTGTCTGGCACAACAAACAAATATTCAATGCATTTGTAATTTACCCTAGAAACTGACTGGTCTGACTGAAAATAATGATGTCTGACAGTGCAGGGCCAGTGACTTGGCCTTTGTTAATGCACAGCTAACCAAGATCTACCATGCACAGATACTGGAAAACCAATTAGCTATTCTAAGAAGTATTGGCAGGTAAAATGCCCTGATTAATCACACAAAATATGTGTAGTCCCTTATTTCTGTAACTCCTGTTTGAAAATGATCACTAATACTTCTGAATGAACTCATTTAGTTGCTGGGTATCCCAGCAGGGTTTTTTTTGGAGCCAGATACAATTTGAATTTCATTTGATATATGCATCCTTAGGAAAGAACGTAGCTGTGCATATAAGCTGATGTCAAATATATTTATACACATAAAATGTGTATGTGTAAGCAACAAATGAGGCTTGCTTACTCTGCTGAATATCATATCAAGCTGAGGATTATTAAATTACAATTGCTACATCATGCTAATTTATTTTTTATTAGCAGCTTACTAGAACATTTCACTGCCAAATGTGCTGTTTTCCTCCTGTATGTTTTTAATGCAGACATACTAGCATGGTAATGCACTAGTGCTTAAATAATTTAAACAACAGAGGCTTACCCAGCCTTCAGATGACTTGTTCGATTAAAATTATACTTCCAAAAAGAATTCTGTTACTCTTTCAGTGCATGGATACTAAACAATAGAGAATCTCTTTTTTTTCCTCCACAGAATCAATAGGAAGCAAAGGAGAAGTATTTCCCTGATGGGAAATCACATTCAGTGTTTGGCAGATACATTTGTTTCTGCAGCTACAGGTGAGAGAGATCAAGAAGAACAGGTAGAAGGTTGAAAACCAGTTGAGATAGTTCAGGAAGATGAATAAATAGTGCACATCTGGTTATGGCATTTGAGGATCCCTTTGAAATAGTTGTTTCCTTCAGTGAAGACACTCAACAGAAGCCAGCAAAACAACTGCCCATCCTGAAGAGGGAAGGGAGGTATCTATCTGCCATTCATCCACATACAGACACTACCCATTTTGTCCGAGCCTTTCCTCTCGGGCACAGGTCTTCTTTTCCCAAGTTGGCAGGAAGGAAAAACAAGTTACTGCAGCCCTTGTGAGAGTGAACTTAACTTTCCTCTTCTACTCGTGAGTTCATGACTAGTGGCTGGAGGGAAACAGCACCCGCATTTCCCACTTTCTGCCTGCAGCTCTTCTCTGGCTCTCACAAAGGGCCACCCAGAGATCAGAGGCTCTGCTTGCTGTCAGGCTTGGACCAAGCTTCACGGTGACTTCGTTTGGGTTGAAGCTTTTTGCTCTCCAACCACTTGTTTGAAGGTCAAAGTAGACAGGGGACAGCAGACGATGGAGAGAGCTCCTGATGGAAACACGCTGATTAAGACCAAATGCCTGTGTTCTCTTTTCTCACGCTGAGGATTTGGCTATTCATGGGTGTTTCTGTTGACATTGCTGAAGCACCCCATTTCTCTCTTTAATTTGAGCAGAACCTGGAGGCATGCCGGGCTGCCATCCAGAAAACAGCTCATGAACACTCACTAAAAATATATTCTGGTACTGTTATATCCAACCACATCTGTCCAGCAGATACTGTTGCACAACAGAGTTTGCAGGCTGCCAGTCCCAACCCTGGAACCCAAGAGTTGTCACTAAGAAGTTGATTAAAAGGGCAGCATTCAGCACAGGAATGAAAGCACATGGGGAGCCTGTGGTTTCTACCATGGCCTCTCTCAGAAAGAACATGGAGACCCTTTAGTCCAGGACTGGAAGCAAGCAGCTATAACAAATTTAAACCCGTCTCTGCCCTGTTTTTGCAGACTGCCTTTGAAGCTCAGCCACTGAGGATATATTGAGGGGAACACCCAAAAGTAAAGGTAAGATTGAAAGAGGGTTCCTGTGGCACCAAGACCAGAGCCTTGTCCTGATGCACCTTGCAGGTAGATGGCCGGATACCACTGCTCCTGCTGTGCGTCTTAATGAAGTGTCACAGTACTTTGCTTGGGAAAACACTGCTGTGATGTAAACAACTGTCTGTCCTGGAAGAGGTGTTTTGCAAGTATAGCTGGTTTTCAAGCTTGTTCTTAAGTGGGTGTACAAGCTATGAGGAGAAAAAAAATGCACAAAAATAATTACAAAACCCCCCACAACAAACCAAAACCAAACCAACCAACCAAACAAACAAAAAAAACCAAACAAAAAACTCAACAAAAAAGCCCCCCGCAAAACCCCAAAGAGACAATCTGGGCAGGTTCATATCTGCCTCTGTTCTTGGTAATAGCTTTAAGATGTTAATGAAGTGATCCTTGTTTTTGTTCAAGGAGAACATGTGCTTCGTATTTTTGCTATACAAAACAATGAGAGAAAAATGTATTCAATTTTGTCTCACTCTGCCTTAACATAAAATTGCTTAGTGTTGTCTCTAATAAAACTAAAAATGAGGAATGAAAGTACAGATTGCTCTGTGCAAGGTCTAATTTTTTTGTCTGCATTATATTAACTATCTCTGCCCAATTTTGTGATAATAAGGCAAATAAGGAAAAAGCCTCAGTTGAAAACCTCAGCATATAATCAGCAATTACAAGTGGATAGTGCTTCATTGTAGGGGTTTTTATGATCATTATGGATGGTAAGAGTCTTGTTTAAATATTTGAATATGATTTCCCAGAATCAGTTAGGTACCCTCTTTGTAATGACTATTGATGGAGCCGTCCGTGCACTCACTACCCTGCTTTTTTTTTGACTGTGGCCTCTGAAATCTGCAACGTTAACTTATCATCTGCCACTGTGCAGGGCCACTTTCAGCCACAGGTGGATAATGGGGTCCCAGGGTGGCACCACTACAGGAAAGCTCTGTAGAGGGATACTTCTCCTACAGGTCTATAGGGAGATCTGCAGCTCCCCAGCCTTAAGTTTAGCAAGAGATCAGAAGGATGTGACTTACTCAAAATTAATCTCTTCCTAAAAATTCTGGGAGACAGTCTAACCAACTCACATTGAGCTAGAATGAGGAGATTTGTATGCTGCAAAAACAGATGAAAAAAGAAAGTCGCCTCCCTGTTCCACATTCATAATTTCTAAGATTTAACAGACCACAGAGATGATTACAGACATATTTAGCCTAAAAAAGGACTGATAAAGAAATCCTCCAAAGTTTAAATGTAATAGAATTGTGGTGGACGACCATGTAGGTTCTAAGAAAAGTCTCTGGTATGGAGAGCTGAAGACTCTCAGACTATTAATTAACGTCTCCATAATATGAAGAATTTTGAATTACCAGTTAATACTGTGGAAATGGATCACTTCCTTAAATATCACAGCCTTTCTAAGTCCTGCCTTAAGCACTTAAAACACACTACTATTCGTCAAGAAATAATTATTTGTTAATTGATTGTGTAAAATTCTCATCTGATAGGTAATTTATACGCTGGATTGGGCTACGGAAAAAAAAAGTAGTTTCTTTCTAACAAATGCATTAGTGCTACAAGGGAAAGGGGAAAAAGACTGTTTTTCCTTGGTCAAGAAAAAGAGTGAAGGTGCCAAAAAGGAGCTGAAAACTTTAAAAGAACTAGCTTGTGTACAGGAGGGAATCATGGTACTTTCATGCATCCAGCAGAAATGTTACACTGTGTTAAAAGTGCATGCATAAGCACACACTCGTGCAGTGTGCAACTCTAGGAAAGGTGCAGGCGTATATAACATGACTAAAGCAGGCTTTGCCTTTATATGAGGATAAAGACTCATTGATTTTACCCTTATGCACTTTGTCTATTTGTATCTTGGCTGCACTTGTGCTTGCACCCTTCATTTGCAACGCCAAACATCCTGGACTGAAGCTGAAAAATGTCATGGGCCAAGGTGACCTACACTTCTGGGGTGGAGGACACCTCTGGCTCACCTCATCCTTTGTATGTTTCTGGAGTCTGGTGCTGCTCTGGAAATGTCCTTTTTTGGGGGGTATCTACCATCTGCTTTTGAACCAAATTCTTCCCGCTGAACTCCAGTTCAGTGATCTATTTGCTCACATCAGCTGCTCCACTGAGTACTGCTGGGGCAAGGGTAAGGGAGACTCACTCTGGTGGGGCTGCAAAAAAATAACCCACCAAGCAGAACCAAGGGAAAGAAGTAAAATCTACAACTGGATTGTGCCCAGGCACTGAATCATTTACCACAAAACATGAAAAAAAAGACCTGTGAGTTGACTGAAAAGACCCATACCTGCAATGTATTTGGAACTCGCAAACATTTCAGCTGCTCCTCATAAAATGCTTTTGTCAATGGTTTACAATCTGTGCCTTTGCTTCCTGCATGATGAAACCAAACAGAGACATGCACATGAGAAACACACAGGCATTAATCCGTCTGAGTTGAATCCATCCTTTGTGTAATTCCAGCAACATTTCTCTGTTGGATTTGAATGCTCAACATTTACAGAACAATCTGGATTGAGTTGAACTTGCATGAACCAAGCCAAATTTGTAATTACAAGGCCTGGCAAGGCATATATCTCTTTCCTGCTTATTCTGTATTTGCCATTGTTAACAGAGAGCGATTGCCTCTGTTATTCACACGCCACTCTCAAATCTATGGAGAATTTGGGGAGATTAGGAGCTTGATCTGAGAGAAATTGAAAACATAAGGATCCAATTAAAGCACTCTGCAAGTAAAGTGAAGGTTTTTAACTATCAAAATGCAGGAAGCAGTGGGTGGCAGATAGTATTTTCCCTCCATTTAATTTGACAGTTTAGAGTATCACCTATTGCTTTGTGAAGGAAATTGGTACATTTAGATTAAATCTTGAATTATATACCATGCAACATAGTCTTGGATATGGCTTCTCCTTACATTATAAACTGCTTCTATGAGGAATAATTCCTCTTACTGCTCTTTTTTTCTCTATCTTCACATGATTTCTGCCCTCACACCCTTTCTACAAACATCATTCTACACATTTCAGTGAATTTTTTTTTCTTTGTTTATCTGCTGCATGTTATCCTCACAAAGCTAATGCATTTCCCCTTCTAGTTATACTCAGTTTTGCCCCCATAAATACATAGTAAGGGCAGTAGTTCCTACATTCTGACCTGTTGTGCTTTGCAGGCTGCAGGACTCTCCTAAGCTGATTTGTGTTTCACGTAGAGTACTGGCTTTTGAACTATATTCAGTCTTTGTTTAAAAGCTGATATCGCCATAAGATGTGCTTTTACCACAACCAGATTTTCCATCATGTTTCCATTGTATCTCCAGCGTTAACTTTCATTTACTTGCTTTACTTTGTCTGCTGAATTGAATAACCCATTAACAAAGTTGTATTCCCTTGTAAGTACTTACAAACTCTTCAAATTTCTTTTTAACCTTTTCTTTCATTAACTAAATAGATCGAGTTCCTGCAGTGTTACTAACAGATGCTTTCTCTCGTTCTTTAATCTTTCTCTGTGCTGCCTTCTTCCCTCTCAGTTACCAATGTCCTTTCCAGAACACAGTATTCCCGTTGTGATTACATCAATGTGTGGTGAAAAACCAGGACTAGCTCCACATCTTTTTAAGAGATCTGGGGCTCCTTTTTTGGCCACAGAACTGAACTGAGAACACATGTTCTTTCCTAGGAGTTATGTTCCTGCTTAGATGAGATCTCATGCTCATAAGGGACATTGTTTCTCCAAATTGAGCCCCCAGAGATGCCTTACTTCCTTTGTTACAAAGACATATGACCACCAGCTGGTCTGATTAAAGTGGTTTTAATTTATGTCCACCTTGCCACGTGGTAGAATTTGGCTAAGAATTGAATGTTTGCTTTTATATTTCCCAGTTTATGTGTCTTTCTGTTGGTCTATGTATATGTGGGAGAAAGTGGGCAATTTTTGATGTGCGGTAATACCATACATCACTTCTGACGCATCATGAAGTGCTCTAAATCCCTCTGCATCAGCCATCCATCATCTTAATTATATATTCCTCACCCAGTCTTTGTGTTATCTGCAGTTCTCATCAACGACGGCTTTATGCTTCCTTCCATGTCTCAAGCAAAAAAATTTAACTGGTGTAGGACTGGATCCCCACTGAACTTCACTGAAAGCATACATCTCTGCAGTGACATTCTGGTATGTGAACACTTGCCAGTTTTAATCCCTTTAATGTGTGTGGTGTTGCTTCACAGCATCCTTAATCAGAGTTTTTTGCAATATATGGTACTGACTGCAGAAGACATCTTGTAGAAGCCCAAATATAGTGACACCATTAGCTCTATCAGGCAATTTGTAATCTCATCAGAGAAAGATATCAAGTTAGTTTGATGGATCTATTTGCCAAAAAACCCCACTGAGTGGTGATAATTGTACTGCTTTCCTCTTATGCCTTATTAATTGGTTCCTGTATCAGCCATTCCTTTATTTCACCTGGGATTGATGGTAGTCAGTCAGAAAATCTTGAATTACCTGAGTTGTATCATTTATTCTCTCTTAATTTTTATGTTTAATACTGGTGTTACGTTACTTTTTCTCATCTTCTTGAACTTTCCTGGTATGAAAAGAGTTACTGAAAAGATCAACACTAACGGTCTGGAGGGGCTCACACACAGACTCCTTTTAGACTCCCATATATTCATTTTGAGACTTAGAGCTATAAATATGTCGAAAATCAGTAGCTCTTATTTGACGTCTTCTGATGCACTGTTGGAGTGAAAATTGCTTCATGATTTTCTTATGAAATGATCACATCATCTGATCCCTAGCCAAAGATACACCAGTAACTTATTGAACGCTTCTGCCTTTTCTGGATTATTCTTGGCAAATTTATAATTTCCAGTCCCACTGTTAGTGTTCCTTTTGCTCCCTTTATGTTCAAAATGTCTTTCTGACTATTGTTAACCCTATTTACCACAGATTTGCATTCTTTACTTCACTTACTACTTGTGTTAAAACTCCTACCTTGCAATCTCTATTCAAGTCTACATAATCAGGAACTTTCTTTTTTTTGGCTTTTTTTTTTCCAATTGTGACCTTTACTTTTATAACAAGCAAGGATTGTTTTGTAGCTGGTGTGGTCTTGAACGTCAGTGGTCAGTCACCCATTCACACTTTTATCCCCAGTGATTTGGGATCATGAGGGCTGGCAACTTCCTTAAAAAGCAATCCCAACAAAGAAATGAAATAAGTGAAATAAAATGAAATGAAAGTGAAGAAAGTGAAATAAAAGCAGGAGTTCTGGAAACAGTATAAGCTTCCAAGAGGTGCCACCTGTGAGAGGTGACCAGGCTGTTCATCAGAGACTGTTCACACAAGAGTACCCTGTCTTAGGGATGAGAAGGCAGTTTAGCTGTGTTGACAAAAGTTGTGCTGGTACCTTGACTTCCCGGCCAGAGAACTGCCCTGGGTCATTGTAGTTGCTAAAGCAGATTTCTTGTGTGCTTGCAACTATCTGGTTGGGTTTAGGAAGACTTTGTTTGACTTTCCCCCACATATTGCTGCTATGTATACTTCAAAAAAAAAAACCAAACTAAAACCTGGGAATATAAACTCAATGATAATATCATCATGGCAATGCAAAAGTAATGTCATATTAATTTTGCACTGCCAGGTCAGTACATCAAAAGCAAATGTGTTATTTCATCACAACGGTGAAGCTACCACAATTGAACAGCACTGCTGAGTGTGAGAAAGCTACAGTAGGGATTGGTTTTATCGTTGGTTTGACCTTTAAAAGTGGATAATTTTTTAATGTGATTTTTCTTCTGCTTGGTAAAAAAATAATTGTCTGGAAAATTCTGAGAGATGTGGAACTTCTCTGAATAATTAAGACCATAAAAAAAATACTGAACAGGTATCCAAGCAAATGCCAGAAAATCTTTGCAATAAATTTTGTGACCCTGTCACAAACATTCCTATAACTGGAGAAATTTCAGCTGACTACAAATCTCCATAAAGTCTTCTATGAAATAAATAAATGAATTGGACTACACAGTTGAGATTTTGTTTCTTGAGAACAATGTTTTGTTGGTTCCATTTGAACACAATTAAGTTTGCAAATGATCACAGGTTTGGCAAGTTTTTATACACCCAGAAACAGATGTACAACTAATTTAAAAGATATGAATGGTTTATTATTTTGGGTATGGGTACCTTAGGAAAATCAGATTTGTGAGTATAGTGGATGTCTTTCCCCCTCTTCAATGAAGCACGTTTTCCTGCACTGATTTCTGATTATATTTATTTGATACTTTGATCTGTGAGTACAAATGATGAGTTTTGTGCCAATATGTTGGTTGTGAATGATTTCTGACTCTTCAGCATTGAGGGGACAGTCTTCCATTACCAGGAGGCCACAAAATTGCTGGTGGGGTTTTGTTCAGAGTGCTGGCAGATGACAGCTTAATCACATCAATTGCTTCAAACATACATGGGCAACAAATGGGTAGGAAGGGATCAAGCCTGTATAAACAGCAACAGTGGTGTCTCACATCTAAACCTTTCAGGATCCAAAGGATGGGCACCTTGCGTAGCAAGTCTGTGCTTTGCCATTTTGCAGAGCAAAGGCTAAAAGCTGCACCAATATATTCTCCTGTGATGCTTTGCTTGAAGCTTTGGAAAATCTGAGCAGGGTGAACACCTGATCTGCTCTCTTCTCTGTAGACCATCCCTCCAGCTATCAGCAGAGCATGTAGCATGGCTGGCATTGTGCCACCTTTGGCTTCCAGCCAACAGCTGGTCCCTTCATCCGACCCACTCTGATGCTTCCCAAAATATGGTTCTCATTCGAGCATTACAGCTCTCCTTTGTCCTTTTCCTGCTTCGGATGGAGGTTAGCATATTGCTTAAAGGGAGCCAGAAGTATTTCAGTCTGTTCCTTCTCTCATGGGAGAATGTAGAAAGAAAGACAGTTCTGCAAGATCTTAAACTCAAATATAATCATGATGATTACAGAGTGGGTAACTCCATATTTTCTTACACGATCTCTCAGCAGGCAACAATTAACAGGTGAGACCACAGATAGCCCGGCAGCACCATATCACACTTCAATGGCTTCTATTTGCATAAATAATATCACTGCTAATTTTAATAAAATAATGTATGATCTCTATATTTTAAGATGACATTGAGAGAGTAGGATCTCCTGGAGGATTCCCAGTTGTAATGGACCTCTATCTTAGGTGAATTGCTCTGCAGCCACCTGTCTTTTTGATTTGATGATAAGGAGTGTCTGGACCAGTGCTTAAAGCAAGAGCCTACTTTGCCTCTGGATAACCAAAGCTAGCACAGGCAAATCCCATCCTGTATTACCCTGAAATGAAACAATCTATCACCCCTTCTCCAAGCTTAGATCTGCTTTCAAAAAGTGCTCCAACTTTGGCACTTAGGGTTTCCTGTGCTGCATGCCATGACAAGCAACAAAGCATTCAACACACACAAAATTATGAAACCATACAGGAGAAAGTTAACTCCCAGCTGTGTCAATGTTGCAGGACAGGAAGCAAAAGTAATTCTGACTGTGCATGGACTGTGAATCTGCTAGGAGAGAAGATGGGGTCTTTTGAGTATAATATCCACATTTTAAGCAGACGGATGTTTTTCAGCTCCAGTGCCTTGGATGTAGATGAATTCACTTCTGTACACATATCAGTATGTGGTAATATCCTGCAAATAAACACACATAGCAGGCTTTTCCAGAAGCCTTTGCTTCTGAAAGATGTCTTTCTTATATCTGCCTCTCTGATTTACTCCCTGCAGGTAAGAAGTGTGACAGTTCTCTGTGTGTGTGTGATTGGATTATTCAGTCCTTGGCACAATCCCATCAACCTCTGATATCTCTTACGTTTCAGGCAAGTCTTTGTTGCTTCAGTGTCAGGCAGAGTCACTCAGCACAATCTTACAGTGTAGCCTGTCTGGATTTCTCTCACTTTTCCTTCTATTTCCCTCTTTAACAGGATTGAAGTCAAGACATATATTGAAGCAGAGAATGTTTAATTCTAGTAATTCTGGCTGTCTTTAAGTCATGACAACTTTGCCAAGTTCCTCATCTTGTACACATGAAAAATCACTTTCTTTCAGCGTGGAGAATTTGTTTTATTTCTGCTTTGGATGCTTAATTCATTTGCTTTAAATGACTATCTTCTTGTAAGCTGTTCCATACTGACTTCGGTCTCAGCAGTAGATGTGTTGCCAGAGGTAGCATTCGGATCTCCATCCTACTAATCTGTCCAGGGGTTTTTTGTTGTCCTGAGGGGATGGGAAAGGAAAGAAGGTATAGCAAAACAAATGTCATTACAGTTGCAAATATTGGGTTTGGTTTGGTTTTGTTGCTTATTTGAGTATCATTGTGTTACTGTCAAAACTGTGCACTGCACTATATGTCCTCAGGACAATTGCTCATGCCCCTCTGACCTTGTTGCAGCATTTCATAAGTCTCTTTGGCTGCATTTTCTGGAAAAGAAAAACAACAACTTTCATCATGAGATTCCACCAGGCTTTATTTTTCTGATTTCCAGTCATACGTTGCTGTGATTGTGAGTCAAATGCTTGCAGGGCTTTTGCTGTGAAACTATGAAGAACATTGCTTTAAATAGCAAAGAATTTATTTTTTTTATGGCTTGGGTCTGCAGCTCACAGTCAAGTAGTTGTACAGGAGCCACTTGTGCATCACCAGAAGTTGTTCAAGCCACGGAGAGCTGCTTTTCCCTTCCCTTCCCTGCTGGAGGGCAGGAGGTGCCATGCAGATGGGTTGGTGTCTGTGTGGTACCTTGGTGCCTGAGGTGTCACATCACCGTAGCACGTGAAGGCACTCCCTACCTCAGAGTGTGCATTACAGGCACAGAGTGGTTTCTGTTGGAAGGGACCTTAAAGATCATCTAGTTCCATCCCTCTGCCATGGGCAGGGACACCTTCCACTAGACTAGGTTGCTCAGGGCCTGATCCAAGCTGGCCTTGAACATTTCCAGGGATGGGGGATCTGCAACTTCTCTGGATCACCAGTGCCTCACCAACCTCAGAGTGAAGAATTTCTTCACAATATCTAATATAAACCTACCCTCTTGCACTTTAAAACCATTAAACCCTTGTCCTGTCACCCATCTCCCTGGGATCAGTGTTGGGCTCTCCTGGTGCTGCAACAAAGGTGACACAGGGGCACAGGTAGCCACATCAGAGTCGTGGATGGTGCCAGTTGATGATTTCATTCCTGCCCTGTAATCCACAGCAGGAATGCTGTGGGACTGCTGCAGGACACTGCTAATCCTCATAGTTTGCTCAAAGATCCAAAACCTCAGCTGCTGGTTAGGATGTCCCAAAACCAGTTTTATAGAAGTCGGGAAAAGTTTACTGGGGATGGCATGCTTTTCCTGCTCTGACAGTTCTAGTAATCAGCTTTTATATCTTATTGAGGGAAGGAGAGATGTGTTGTTGGTTTGATCCAATAACTTTTTCATTTCTCTTATATTTTCATGTTGTTGGTACTTAGCCAGGCCCTACTTTTTGGTGGAGTATTACAAATCTGCTTAATGCTTGCTGGACTTGCAAGGATGCCTCTTGAAAGTAGTACTGCTGCTGAGCAGACAGGAAGGGGGGTTGCTTTAGGATTAGAGGGTGTTCTGTTCAACTCTGACTGGTAGGTACAGGCAGAGGTGAATAAAACTCCTGAAAGGGGCACATAGAATTTGAAAATGTGGTTACTGGTGTGACGTATAAAAAGCACAAAGAGAAGCTTTTATGAAAGTATTGCTAAGAAGACGGAAATCAGCAATACTGCAAGGTTTGTGAGAGCCTAGTTTTGTGAGATTAACAGCCCCATTTCCTGTCCAAAGAGGTTCAGATAAATCCATGTGACTACTGAATAATTATGCACTGCTTATCTGACTGAACTTCCAGTCCTAAAGATTCAGCATTTCTGGAAGGTTTGCTCAGCTATGGAAATCTTTAGTGAGACATTTTAACTGCAAGAGCACAGGCAACATCAGCTGATAAAATCTGACATTACCATGTCTCTAGTACCACATAAACATTTTCTTCCTGGGGCTCCAGTTTTTTACACTTTCTCCCTACTAGGAGATTGATCTTGTTCCCATATATGAAACAGGGACTATTAATGAGGTATTACAGAATGGTAGTTTAGGATCACTGATGCACACGGCCTTACTTCGGTACAGTGAGAAAATGACATTATGCATATTTGTAATAATGAAGAACAGCTTTAGTTCCATGCCTGCTACAGAACGCATGTGATAAATAATGCTCTGCCCAAAGTTAAGCACACTAAATTTTTTTTTAATTAAGGCAAACATCATGCCCCTGTTTAGTGCAATTCTTTGCATATTACCATTAATAAATGACTTGAATTTTCTTTCACATTTATGCCGCTTATAGAACAATATTATCTTTTAATATGTTGCTATCTTGGAAGCCTTTCCATTGTTAGTGTAGTCGGAAATTTGTACAATAAATTGCTGTCTATTGAATCATTAAGTGTCATGACATTTAAATGTAGGCAAAAATTTAACTGTCATGTTCCTTTTCACTTTTTTCCCCATCAGTTCTGTACCTGGCATCGATACCTGCTCAGAGCTTTGAAGCACCCATTTCCCTCTGAATGTTGTTAAATAGCTCTTGATTCATTAGCTAGGGTGTTAACTAGGAGTTGCACATCTGCAAGCCCATAACATCTGGCAAAGAGAAAACATGGATATCTAAATGCTGCTACACCTGAACTATGCCCGAGTCTTTCTGCTCTCTCCCACAGGCTACACTCTTTAATTCCATTTGATTCTTGCTGTCTTCCTCCACCTTTTCTGAGTCTTACTCATTTCTCTCCAAATACCCTTGACACCTTCTTGTTCACCTTGATGGCCCATCTTAAAGCTGCCTGTGGTAAGTGCAGCTCTGCCATTTGCCAGAACACAAATGCCTGCCTGCTTCATGCAAGGACAGCAACACTGGGCAGGTATCCAGGTGGAGGAATCATCAACAGGTGAAATCGAACGTGCAGGACACCTTGACTCAGGAAACCAGTCATAAAACATCCATTAAGATCACTGAGAGCCAGGGACACTTGGTCTCGCTGGTATGCCAGAGTCTATACATGTCTGTAACTTTAGGTGTAGGGTTTATTTCATTGATATAAAATATTGATATTGATATTGATTGTTTGCATTGAGATTATACTGATGATTATGTTATCCAAAGTACATTTTATCTATTATTTAAGGTTAATATATGTATTAGGGTAGGAACTGGATGACCCCGTATGGATTTGCAGTGTTTCAAAACAGAAGAGAGGAATTTTTTGGAAGAGGATGTTGCAGGATGGCTCCAAACATAAAAGTTTCCAAATTCAAGAAAGATATAAGGTGTATGCTTTTCCTAAATGATGAAATGGGGCAGAGGCACATATCTGGAGCTAAGCAGTGCCTCAATACTGTTACAGAAACAGGTACTGTGGAAAGCAGGGTATTCAAAATTGGGGATTCAGGGTTTTGGGCTTCCCATATTAAATACTGAAACTGTATGGGAAGAAGTGTTCTCCTAGAGGTGCATTGGGACCAGTGAAGTTTGACATCTCATAAACCTTTAGGCCACTCAGGATCTAAACTCAGCATAAGCTGGGAGACGCTACTTCATCCAAAGGGAAAACACAGCAGATGAGTTGATGGGGTCACAGTGCTCCAGAGAAGAAAATTTCTCCCCAGAGCCTGCCAAGCAGCCTGCAGTTGCAGGAGCTGCTGTCTCGTAAGGGAGGCAAAATTGATTCCTTCTCTTGCATTAGAGAGAGAGCTTTCCTCACTCGTGCTGTGAAGCAAACTGACTGGTAGTGCGATCTGCACCTCACTTTTTGTGGGTAGCTGCTGCTCCAGACCCAGAATTTTGTAGAGGGACTTACCAAGTGTGATTCTTTAATCATTTCCTGTGAGGGAGCAGCTTACTGCTTGTACCTCACCGCTAGGAAAAGAGAAAGGATTTGTCCAGGGTTTCTGGAGGTGTCAAGAGCTGACTGCCTGGGTGGTGGTCTGTGCCAAGACATGGCAGTGTGACACAGTGCCGCACCAGGGAATACAGACAGACATACCAGGGGGTGTGGTGATGGGGGAATGTTGTTGCCTACTTATAGCCCAAGTAAGTGTGTAGACGTCAGACTTCATGTTTATCCTGCTCTGCTGCTAGTCTGTTGGCTTTTTCCTCTTTGGACTGCCTTGAAGGCTGATAGTGTGAAAAGAGTGGTGCTAGCGGGAGAGAAGCAACCTCAGTTATAAGTGGTGAAAGGTTAATGGTGAGAGAGTGACTCCCAGTTCTGTGAACTGGTGGGAGATGGTTGTGCCAGAATCTTGCAGAAGCTGGTGAGAGCTGTCATTGTGGCACACCTTCCCAGATGCTTCAGTCTCCAGTGCTGTCACCACTTGTCCCCCACACCCCATAAAAGCTGATAAACTGGATCAATACAAGCTTTGGTTTAGCATCTTATTGGATGCAGCACAGCAAAGGAAAAGTGATGGAGCCAGAGAACAGTTGCTCTTCAGAGCATTTGCTGTATCACAGGCATCTGGCTGTCACATCAGCTGCATCTGCTGAGCTGACGTGAGGACAATGTGAACACTGAATGTGCGGGAGTGTGCTGGTGGGAGGACAGAGAGCGTGGGGATGCAGTGAGGCCACTCTGTAAGATGTGATGTCACCCTGTGCACAGATCTGCAGAAATTAGGAGCTAGAGTTGCTGGCTGTGGCATGGCAGATTATTCACACACATTAAAATTCTTCACTCAGTGTGTGATGTAAGGCAGTCTGTAGCCTTGCTGTAAGGTCTGTGGCCAGTGCACTGTGGAGTCATGATAATTTCAAAATACCTCTTGACATTAAGCTTTCTGGAATTTTCTTTGCTTTCATGGATTGAAATGGACATAGTCTCATGAGCTTAGTTGCACAGCACAAGAGCCATTTATTTGCTAGGGTGTTTTTTGTTTCTTAGATAATGTTGAGATTCTGTTTCTGGAGTGATGAAAACAATTCCTGGCTTTGCTTTTGCAAACTGAATATCGTTTTTCAGAATCTGCTGGATTATTATTAAGCCAGTAACTACATATGATAACAACTACAGAATTAATAACAGTAGTATATAAATGATATAGTTTTAGAATATGTCCTGAAGCTTTTTGTCAGTATGTCTAGTGTTCTTACTAGAATGTTACTAGGGTGTTTGCTATTTTGCCTTCAAATTAAAGTAAAAGTAAGATATGATGAGAGTCATGATTTGTCATTCCAACTGGAATTAGTCATTGGTCATCAAGACTAATCAAATTATCTGTTTCTAAAGAATTAACTTTTTTTTTAATAAAATGTAACAATAGTTTCCAAGTCTACCAAATGCTTTGAGAGATTCTGAAACTTTATTTGAATTGGATTCATTTTACCCAACTTCAGGCACTCTGGTCGCCAGGTGTCTAGCCTAGCCCAGTCACCCAGGCTGTTCCTGTCACCAGTGGAAAAGGGCATGTTCCCAGAAGATGCTCACTCTTCTTATCTCAGACCTCTTTTGTATGAGGGCTCAGATCACTGTCAGGGTGCCCATCTCTCCCCACCGATGCAGATCTGGACAAGTTTCAGGAGACATGTAAGTCTGACACTGTAGCTGAATCAGTCCCTGTAGTCCCATGTTGCTGGGACAAGCTCCATGTCCCAGATTCAGCAGTGGTTCCCCTGGGTCAGGACAGCCACTGAAAAGGCTCTTGTGATCCTATGGCATTGGTGAGTTGTTTTCTGTGACATGTGGCTCAGGCATAGAAATGAAACAGAATGAAGGGACTTTAGAACAAATACTCATAAGGTAGCCCTGAACAGGGGGGCATGGAGGGAGGTAGGTTTGCAGCTCTGCTGCCAGTCCCCTGGAAGTTAAGCCTCAAGATTCGTTGTGGATGCCTTGGAAGTGCTCAAGACCAGGTTGGATGTGTCTCTGAGCAATTTGGTTTAGAGGAAGATGTCCCTGTCCGTGGCCTGGGGATTTGTAACTATCTAGTCTTTAAGGTCTCTTCCAACACAAACCATTGTGAGTCTCTAATTACCCATTTACTGGGTATGATGTCTGAGTCTGTGGCACAGATTCGGTACTTTTGGTTGTCCCATACCGTCCTGTTTTCTTGGCTTTATGTCCGGCAGCACCACTGCTACAAAGCTCAAGCTTGGGGCCCCTCCAGTGCCATAGGAGCGGGGCCAGCTCGTTCCCCAGAGTTCCCTTTCGCCGGGGAACTCGGGCACCGAGCAGCGCGGCGGCTCCACAGGTACAGTCGGCTCTCACGGCCGGTCCGGGACACCTGAAGAAGGATGCAGATCCCGGGANGCGAGGCGTGATCGCCCGAGGCCCCTCCTGCCTGCCGGGGAAGCTTAAAACGCCCCGGCGAGGCGCGGAGCCCCGCACTCGGGAGCCCCGACGCACGGGCAGACACGCCGAGCCGAGCCGGGCCGAGAGCCGCTCCGCCGCCGCCGCCGTGAGTGCCGCGACGGGGCGGGCACGGGAGTGGGGATGGGAACGGGAATGGGGACGGGCACGGGCACGGGCACGGGCACGGGCACGCGGGGCTGTCCGGGCCGGTCAGGGGCTGCGCTGGGGCGGCCACGCTGCTCCCGCCGTCGGGGCAGGTGCTGACGGCAGCTCTCGTCCATCCCGCCCCGCCGTGCAGATGCAGGGCACCGTGAGGCTGTGGGTGTCGGTGCTGACTTTCGCCCTGTCGCTGCTGGTCTGCCTGGGGACGCTGGCAGAGGCGTACCCCTCCAAACCGGACAGCCCCGGCGAGGACGCTCCCGCAGAGGACATGGCCAGATACTACTCGGCGCTGAGGCACTACATCAACCTCATCACCAGGCAGAGGTAGGCAGAGCGGGACGGCAGACATCCCCCTTTCCCACTCCCCGGGCTGTTTTTTTCCTTGGCGAGGCTCAGGGGAGCAAGGTGGGGTGCCCCCTCACGCTGGGTGTCTCTCCTTGCTTTCGCCGAGGACACGGGGAAAGACGTGGTGCCCAGATTCCTTTTAGAGAGCTTCGCCCACGGAACCCTGAGTTGCCGATGGGTCCGGAGCTGAATTTCCACCACCCAAGTTGTCAGAAGGGGCAGGGGTGTCAATGCTGCCTTTGCTCTCTCAGCCTCTTCTAGCTCTGGCACAGAGGCTGGCAGGCAGGAGCACGAACCACAGGGCAGCGTGCACAGGGAGAGCCCCCCAAATGGGAACGATAACTAACCTGGGAGCTGGAGAGAGCTAGACAGGGCAGTAGGAGCAGTTTCCCACTTCTGTTGCTGCCACCCAGTCCAATGAAGATTTTGGTGAGAAAAAGTGCCCACTGTGGAGATGTAGTAATCCAGATGTTTTGTGGTTTGTAGGCTACTTCATGCAGCTGTGAGTGCCAAAAAACCCACCAGTCCTAACAAAAACCTCTCTCAAGATCAAGAACTCAAGCCCGATCTGACAGAGAAAAGAGTGTGAACCCATGCCTACCTGGCCCTAAACTGGCTTTCTGGGTTGACTGTGCTTGTTTAAGTAGAGGTAAAGGCTCAGCCTGAAAAAAAAGGGCAAGTTATTATAAAAAAAATCATCTTTTTTGATAAAAAATTATCTGTCCAGTTAGCCTGTGTGATTGATAGAAGTTTCCCGAGGTTCCACAATAGTGTGTGACCTAGAAGAGCTTTGACATATTTATCTATTTGTTTAATACCAAAACCAGGGGATAGGTCTAAAATTAGGCTTTCATCTGTCTCTCTAGAAGTCTGAAGAATTAAATTAGAAGGGTGGCTATCGTGTAACTGAGACCTTTCCCAGCAAGCCCATGACATTGTCTGCCAGTGCAGTAATAGCAAAAGACGGATGAAGGGGCTGATAGAAATCCAGTTCTTCAGTCATGAACTTTTAAAGCAATATTCACAACTGGTTCCTGCGAGAGGCATGCTTCTGTGTGGCAGCCTGTGCTCAAATAACCTTTTGTCTAGATTACTGCTAAAATAATCCAGTCCTCAAATTCTGCCTCTGCTGCCCTTTTCCTCTTGGATGTGGTGGGATCTCCAGGCTGGTGTCTCATCCCTTCTTTTCTTTCTTTCATCTCCCATTTCAAAGGTGGCTCCTGTCCAAAGCCATGTCATATTTAAAACCAAAAAATCCCAAATCCAGACCCTATCAAATGACCACCCCCCCACCTTTCTCTATTCAGCCTCCACTTCTGGTGTGTGCCCTGTGTGCTTTAATGTTGGCTGTGTAGCTTTTATCCTAATTTTATGAGTTGTAAGTACACAATGAAACCAGTTTCATTCTTTTGTGTGGATTTGGGATCTGAAATTAACTGAAATAGTTTCTGATGGACAAATTTTAAATTTCGTTCTTTAGATTTTACTCATATTTCCTAACCACCCTGGTATTTAAAGGGACAGAGTTGACCTGGAAGTACAAGAAAGTTGGCAGAAAAAAGCACTACAGTGACAACTTTGTGATACACATTTAAAAGTTGACTGCACAGGTTAACTAAAAAACCAAAAAGGTGTGCTGTTTCCACTGTGGTGAATTAACAGTCCAGAAATAAAGCAATTGCCACCTCCATTTCAAGGGCTTAACTGAGCTCCTGGAGGTTTCCCGTTTTGGCAGTGACGCAGTCACTTGCAAAATGAATAACTTTTGAAGCACTTTGGACAGGTCTAAGGATGATTGTTTGGTCTGTTTCAGTGGATGTGCTCAAAGTTTTCTCTATTCTTACAGACTTTTATCTCTGCTTTTTGTGCCTGGTACTGCTTGGGAGCCCTGTGACAGGGGGATGAGGTCCAGGAGCTCACCCTGCTCCTCCTGAGGGTGGGTGAGCAAGCTGTGCCCAGCATCTCACCAGGCGTGGTGCCCGTAGCTGGTGAGGTGAAGCAGTAAGAACATGTTGGCAAAGGAGGAGATGAGGAGATTGACACTTTTTTCTCTTCGGGTTCATCTGTCCTGCCTTGTTTGATGTTTTTGTGATTATGAGTACCCCCCTCCTGCCCCCCCCAGCTCATCTTTCTGCCTTCTGCTTCTGGCCTGACTCAAGCATTTGAGTGCCATTCCCCTCTGAGCTACTGTGACCCACAGGGTCTTCACCTGAGCTCAATGAAGCTTCTTCCTTCCAGATCATCCTTCTCGTGTTGTCTTTAGACCTCGTCCATCTGGCTACTTTGCTCCCTCTCTCCTTTGAAATTATTTTTCAGATCCATCTCAGCTTTAGACACCAATGCCTGTCAGCTTTAATACCCCTTTGAGGTTACCTGAGGTAACTTGTAGAGTGCAGGTCATGAGATCTGTTTCAGGCTTCTTGTTTCTGATGAGATCCCTTGTTCCTTATGTGCCAAGTCTTTATAACTTAAAAGAGACCGCAGCACAGATGCAGACTCCTGCTTTACAGATGTCTGTGTGTCTTTGAATTAGTTCCAGCTTTGTCTCCAGAGCTGTGCTGTGGTCCTTGCCTCACACCCCTCTACCACACTGGTCAGGAGGCTTTTTTCAGAGTCCATCTTTACTTGAATCACTGCTCCTCCTCCTCCTGCTACTTGCTGCTACCTGTACTCCCTCTTGCTAACAAACTATCTTCTTTCCTTGTCACTTGCAGCTTGTTCATGAATCTGTGGCTCTTCTGTGCTGTAGCAAAGCAGTCAGGCCATTCCTGCTGGAAATGGCTTGGACTGTAGGCAGGGAAGAGAGTATATGAAAGTGTGCATGACTTGGGCAGTGCCGCTGTTCCTGCTTCATGTCAACACCCTTTAATGGGCGAGGGGGCAGATCTCCAGGGCTTTGGGTTTTTGACAGTTTTCTGAATCGGATCCACAGATGCTTCTGAGATGACTCAGCTAGTGTTGCCAGCTTTGGACATCGATGGGATTTGAGTCCTAACACCCAAGCTTCCATCGGAAGCTTTGAGATTTTGCTGAGCCTGACATACTACGTCCTTATTCAGAATAAGTATGTTTACTCCTTAAATCTCTTTGACTTCAGCTGGAGCTGTGCGTTAGCAGCATGCCCCAAAGTAGGCCTTGATGTCTCAGATGGAGTGTAAAAACTGACCAGGTATTTTCACCTGGCTTGGAATCATGATATTTCTAAGTCTTTCAAAACAGCCATGATTTTTGATAAATGTGTATCTCAGAGCAAGGAACAAGGCACAAAGCAGCTGGAGCAAAGACGTCTCAAGGCATTTGCATCAGGAAAAAGAGATTGACTTTGTCTCTGGCCCCTACTTAGTAAGTTGGTAGCATGGATGTTTTCTAGGGGCAAAATGACAGGGTAGATAGGAGACTGACAAAGGAAGAATGGATGTTCTTTGGGCAGCCCAGCTGGTTGCAGTCAATGAACACCTTGTGTGCAGCTTTGCAGTGTAAGGATGTGATGGGTCCATCCAGCACAGGTAGTGGCACGGAGCTGCCAAGATGCTGAAGGGTCTCATATAAAATATATCTCCCCAACACAGTTGTCCTCATTATTTGAGTGAATCTCTGCACTCCGGGTGGTTGCTACCTCTTTCTTATTCAGACAAAACTTCTTGAGAGATTAGTGGGAGTTTTGTCCAAGTGTGAGCTGCTAGAGCAAGCTGATTTGTTAAATCAGTTTCTTTAACCTAACAGAAAATTAGCTTCCTCCTCAGTTGAAGTCCAGGTCACATCCATATTAATCAGAGCAGGGAACTAGAAAGAAAGAAATCCCTTTGTGGTGATGGAGTGCAAGGTATTTGATTCAGCATCACGCCTGATTGCACTATTGTAATAGCATTTTACTATGTCTGGCTGATTCTGTTCAAATACCTGCTTTCAGTCAGTTCAGATGAAGAAATTTAACTTTATGAAACTGATGCTTTGTCTTTCTGGAGCACAGGTGATGCACTAAAATGATAAAAGTGAAAAAAAAATACAAAAAAATATGAAAATACAAGGAGTTGAATAAAAGGATTGAAATGTGAGATATGTTTCCACTTTTAAGGAAGTTATGCAATCAACAGTTAAAACTGTTAGCTTTTTAAATGTAGTTTGGGAAGGTTTGTTTTTTGTTTTTTTCCTAATCTAAACCACTGGAATGACTGGGGTCACTGGAGAAACATCTTTATAGCAATACATAAGTCCTTAACTACACCTTTGATTTTTCTGGAGTCAAAATTTCACTCGAGCAGCATTCACAAAAGCTGCTAATATACTATGTGATTCAGAATGAAATTGCATACACGAGTTAAACCATGATCTTAATTCTTTCCAACCAAGGGAGCGCTTGCTCATAGTTACCACTCTTAGGCTAATGAATCTTTGTAGTGATGAAATGCCTGTCAAGCAGGCTGCTCACTGCCGCTTCTGTTTTCCCAGGAAAAGAGATCAAATTCCTTCCCAAGTAACGGAAATTGCAGTACTTTTAACTGTTGAGTGAGGTACAGCATTCAGGATTAAAAAAAAAATAAAAGACAAATAGAAAGCCAGCTGCTGTGTAAATACAGGACAAAGATAGCCCCTGATATCCCAGCTAGTTGAAGAACTCTGAAAGAACAAGTTTTCATTCCCATAGCCACATAGTTCAGGATGATTACCTTGGGATAGCTCAGTCTTTGCAACCTAATGTGCTATGGGTTGGGCAGCCCCAAATGTACTGGCTATCTTAAAAAATCTTGCATAATTTCCTGATGAAGGATAAGTATCGTCTAAATCAATGAGAAAGTCAGTGGGATGGTGGAACTGGGTTTGCTGGCAAGAATGACATGCTTGGAGGTCACATCATACACAGCTTCTTCCCTCTTCCTCCATGCTCACATCAGTAAGGTGCGAGGTCTTAGAGTGTGTAGGAACAGCCATCAAATTGAGAAATATTCAGAGTTTCTCAATATTATAATGTAAAATAATCATGGAAAAAATGTAGAAAAATATGGAAATTAAATAAGAATGAACATTTGCTCACATGGCTCAGCCAAATTAAAATTCTTGCAGGAAAGTGGTATTTATGTCTGCTCTATTTTTTTTTTCTGAAAAAAAAAATCACTAATGGTTCTGTGCTCAGTCATCGTTTGTAAAAACTGACATATACAAAAATATAACTTTTAAAAATTTTTCCTCAGATATGGAAAGAGATCAAGCCCAGATACACTGATCTCAGACCTCTTGTTGAGGGAAAGCACAGAAAACATTCCTAGATCCAGGTATGTATGAAGCATCATTTGGATTTAACAGTTTCATGTGTTACCAATAAACATGTTTCATAGGGAGAAAACGTGCCACCAACAGCTGGTTAATCATGTCCTTAAAACAAAACATCTTTAATTCCTTTTTTTTTTAAGAGACAGCACCATCTATGAATGCAAGAAGTGCCTTACCAGGTATGATATAGTCCAGACTCCTCATTTCTTGATTTTGGGAGCAGGCCATACCTGTTTTTCAGAGGAAGGGAAGCATTGCCATGACACTTGCCCCATTCTGGGCATTTTCACATAGAATTGTATGCTGATGTCTGGTGATGATTCCTTACATATTTGAACACCACAGATGGCATATTGCTACTTATTTGCTGCTCACACAGGGTTGAATTTTTCCCCTGAAGATGTATAAGTGGTAAATATGCACATACATTAACTCATACACAAATGCACAGAGGTGACTTGTCTTTAAAACACAGTATTTCACATTGGTTTTGTATCTCATATTTTATAAAGGGAAAAAAAGGACTTTATATTTTCATTTGCACTTGGTTTGAAGTAACAGTGGTGCTTCAAACAACACTGGCGTTTCAAATGTACATAATGTATTTATCTAGTTAGGTAATGACACTTTAGCCATAATGTAAGATACTGTAGTAGTGACTGCAATTTGCACAGCTGAAAAGTAATGTTGAAAAGGTAAGGTGCAGGGGGGAGTTTTGGCTCATGAAGAAAAATACTGGTTTTACTCACGATCCAGCATGAATGAGCTCAGTTTAAGCCTTTACTGATTGTCTGAAGATTGCTGACAATACTTCTACTGCAGAAATAAATGTTTTATGCAGTTGTCTTCTCACGAGTCTACAAGCAAGTGCTCTGCAAAGGCTCAACTAGACTAGTTGAGTACTTAAACATAATAGCCTGTAGCATTGAATTTAGGGCATGATCATGACACTGAAAGGTGACCCAAAATTTCTACTGCCATCCAGGGAGGTTGCCTATGAGACTCATGGTTCTGCATGTAGGGAGAACGTTGTCTGATGGTTTGATGACTAACCACAGCTGTGGGGATGCAATTTTCTCTGCAAATGCTTATCTAAAAAACTGCATGGAGTGCAGTGAAATGTATTAGACTATTTTGTGTTTGGTAATGACAAGGCAGAGCCCTCACATAATGGAAAATTTCCACTGCCTTGAATTTGAGGCAACACACAGGGTAGTTAGTACTCATACTCTCTAATATATCTCCCTAATGGTGTAATACTCTCTGTAATTTTCACCCCTTCATCACAAAACTTTATGATTATTATTATTGTTTCAATAATGCTATTTATAACACACCAGGGAGCAAAAATTCATGAGCAAAATAACCAACTAGTCTGCAGTTAAGATCAAGAATTGATGAGAAGCAGATTTTTATTTCGTACCCCCTGTAACAGCACTTTAAACTGAGTGTGGTGTTTTTCACTCATTGCTGACAGTTATAGGAGTACTGGGAACAATGCCTAGTTTCCTATGGATAGGTTTTCTAGGATAAAATCCTGTATGGATTCTCAACCCCACTCCAACTTTTTCCTCCATCTGAAGACACAATTAAATTTTCTTTCTATCCAGTCCTGTGTTTCATGGCACATTGGGACCTAATATCTCTAACATCAGTGTACCTCTCCCTGACTTGGTTGAAATTGTCCAAAGGATGTGAAAGCTGGGGGGGAAGTTAGGAGAGCCACACAGGGTTGGACAGCTGGACACAGAGCATGGCTGCTTAAGCCTTCCTCCTGGAGGAAGCCAGGCTGAATGAATGAAAGGCAGGCTGCTATTATTCCGAACTCTAAATTAAGTAAATGTTTTAGAAATAGTTACACACAAAGCTAATTATGGAGCAGGCGTAATTCACACCCAGTGAGTCAGTGACAGAGAGAGATGCCTCATGAGTTCTCAGGAACTGAACTTTGTAACTAAACACTGAGATAATAATAAATGACTTAATTGTATTCAGCTTGACCAGCCTGGTTTGACATTACAGTTTTGCTGACTAAAATACGCCCCAAAGGATTTTGTAGTCTGGGTGTATGTCTGACCATATGAAGAAAGTTTAGAGAGATTCTTTGAGAAACTAATTACAAAATAGGAAGTTAAAGATTAAAAAAAGGAGGTGCCTTGACCTGAGTACAAGTAAGTTCTTATGACAGCAACATGTGATATGGCATGTTTCTGATTTTGTCTGTCTTGTGGAGTGATGAGAAAATGTTTCATGCTCAGTAATAGGATGTGTATCTCCTGATAATGCCTCTTTAAAAATTAGATATCTAGTATGAAGTACTTGTCTAGGTTGCCTCTGCAGTCAGTCAGAGGGGTGGGTAATTCCAGAATGAGCTTTCCTTCCTAAAATGGGCAGAGTCTCAGTTGCCCTCTAAGGTGTCAGTGTCTCTCCAGTGACTGTGAAGGCAGACTAGATATTTAATCAAGACTTGATGTGCAACTTTTAGATGGGAAAAATTACAGCAAATGCATTTCTCCTGGTCTTTTTCTATGTTCTCCTGCTTGTTACCTTTCCTCCTGTGTAGACAAAACATCTGTTTGCAAGCAGAGGATCTCTGGATAAAATCCTGCCCTCAGCACTCCTTTCAATAAATTTCAAATGCTTGATATTGAGCAGTAGAATACCACAATAATATTTTAGGATGGTGGCTTTGAACTTGGATTTTGTTCGAAGGTGCTTCCAGCATGATGTGATTTTGTTTTGCTCAGTGAGTTCTCTTTGGAAGTTGTTTACTCCTGAGTTAGAGTGAAAAATCGTTAAGAAATTTGTATTTCAACATAGTTTTCTAGCTTAATTTCACTAAGTGCTATTTGATGGTGTAAAGCAGCTTTGTAGTGAGTCTCAACCATGTAAAATGTGCCACCGGGGTAGCAGGATGTAGGAGCAAGTTCTGGTACCAAAGTACAGATTTTTGGCAATTCATAATGCATCTGTTTTTGTTGGAGTCACATATACAATCTTCAACTGCAAAAATGCATATATATTCCTCATTGCTGCTATTAATGAAAATTTTAAATGCTATTAATGAAAATTCAATGTTTTAACATCGAATTTTTTCAGAGGGGGCTTTAATATGTGTTCAATGTCGTTTTTTTTATTCATAATATGTGTTGCAGGTTTGAAGACCCTTCAATGTGGTGATGGGATTTTCAGCACACCTTCAAAACTTTTCCTAGTTTTCAGTTCATACTCCACGCCTCTGAAGCAAATCATAGCATCATCCCCAGTGCATGCAGCCATTGTACTGAACTCTGTAGAGACTCTCCATCATATTTGTATATACCTTTATTTAAATAAATTATTTGTGCATTCCAAAATACAACATACTAAATGAAAACAAACAATCATGTCATTGGTATAACAAAGCATTGTTTTAAACTATTAAAACTGAATTATAACTTCCCTGTAGTGTGAAGTAGTGTGGACAACAATGGTGTCACAGTTATTACAGCAATTACTGTGCAAAGTAAGATAAAGACATCATTTATTTTGGCCTCAGACTCAGTTCAAAACTGTTTAAAATAATTTATCACAGACTGCATAACCTCGGAAAATAGTGTTCTGAGAGGCAATTTTTCAGAATGGCCATGCTAAAAACTTATTTAGTGCATACATTGACAAATGTAATAAAATTAATGGCATTTTCAAGATGCAAAGGAATAAATCACTGGTTAATTCTGCTAACTCCTCGAAACTGGTTTTATGTTTGGCTGTAAGCCTGAGCTAGTAATTTTAAATGAAACAGATGTAACATCTTTGTTTTGGCAATATGCAAAATAGCAGAAAATAACATGTAAAGTAACTCATAAGACAAGACTGCAATTATTTGTGCCAGAAAAAGATACATCTAACATTGCCTAAGGCCTTGAAAAGAGCACACTGATAAATCCCAACCCTTGGGCTACTTGCCCTCCAAGCCTCTCTTATTGGGAGTTATTAATGGTTTCTGTTTGTACCATAAGAAGGGCCACAGAACAAGGACAAGGCAAACGATCTCCAGGTTTACATTTTCTTATTTTTAGATTTTATAAGTTTACTCACTAGCCTACTGGGGGTCTTAGACACACCTGAAGTTTTTACTCAAAGTACTATAATATAAGAATGGCAGCACGTTCCCCTTGTTCGTACGTGGTTCTAGTTTGCAGATCTGTGTCTTGCTGTATGGTCAGGACCCAGACTGTGCATGACACAAGTGCTGGTTCCTGATACACCTGATATACCACTTCTTTTCTTTAGACACTGTGACTAAACAATGCATAATAAAGCACATAAAGATGTTCCAAACTGGAAAAGAATCAGTGTGAAGGTTTAATGCATTTAGATCTCCTTCCCACTTTTCAAATGCTTCTACCTGGCTGTTGCCCCCAGGAGAGATGCGTCAGTGCTACCAAGTTCCAGGTTTCTATAAATGTGTTTGCAGACTTCTACCAGCTGACCAGGACTGGCCAGCTTTTCTAGTCACACTGTCTTCAGTGAAGCACAACATGGTTTTCCTTTTCATAAAACACTCGGGTGTCATTGGAATCGGCAAACTTAGCTTTCAGCAGCACTACGTTAACTTACAGACTTGCTGATGGTTCCATGGTGCTACACATGGAATTGTGACGATTAAGAGCAATCTAGAGTCACAAAATTGATTGGGGCCCCCGGGGTGTACTAGTTCGAAAACAAACCAGCAGGAGCTTCCAAGTCCGAGCTACAATTTAATAGGAAAATTGAAATAAAGGCAATAGTACTGACTTAAACTGACAGAGTCAGAATACGACCTGACACCCTGTTGGTTGGGGGATGGTAGCAGTCTGAATAAATGGTGGCTACAGTCCTGTTGAAGTGATGGATGTGGCTTTTTCGAAGCAGT
This sequence comes from Edolisoma coerulescens, assembly GCA_013397115.1. Classification (NCBI taxonomy): domain Eukaryota; kingdom Metazoa; phylum Chordata; class Aves; order Passeriformes; family Campephagidae; genus Edolisoma; species Edolisoma coerulescens. The sequence goes on from VWZW01003153.1 coordinate 432,905, forward strand.
GATCCTGTAGAAAGATCTGATCTTTCTCTGGAGGTCCAGTAGTGGGTATCGAGCTCTTGTCCTCTGCGAATCCAGTGGTACTGCCTCCATGGTGTTCCAAGCCTCAGATTATATACAGGTAGGAATGTTTGGTTCCTCCCCCTGGGCGGGGCATCTCACAATGGGATGATGTAATTCCATGAGTCAAGTGCTGGGACCTTGATGGCCCATTAGTGGAGATAGCCCAAGGAGGGAGTTATCAGGGCTGACTCATGGAGAAGATAAAGAACGCTGCCCAACCTGTTTTAACAGCTTATGAAGATGGTAACACTTTTGGTTACACCTTTTCATTGTAACCCGGGGTGAACCATTGCCACCCACGGAAGAAGGCAATAATGTTCAGAGGGACTTCAGGATGGCCACCAGTTGCTGGAGTGAGCAGGTGTCCTTCAACCTCAGGCCAGGACCTGCTGCAGCAGAGTACACATAGAGTACTCTGCTTTGAGTAGTTAGTAAAATGAAAATTGAAAGTTACTGAGGTATAAGATACACAATACCTCTAATTCCTGCTAATTTTTAGTATTTCTCTATATATACTAATGGCCATGTAAATTGTTGTATCAGTAATGAAAAAAATTATAAACTAATCTTATGTTGCTTGCAGTATCATTGCAAATGTACCTTAGTGGAGAAAAAGAGTTAAAGAATTGATGCATGCTAAACACTTGTGCTGAGTTGTTCCACTCAATTACGTGAGTTCTCCTGAACTTTGAGAACACTCATCTGTATAGAAAAGCTATTACCTTATGAGCTGCCAAAGACAGAAGCAAGGCAAAGCACTTACACAATATTTGTTTATCCACTCTGTGATATTATTTTCTTTCTAAAATCTTCCTCTGTTTTCTGGGGCAGACACAACATTGCCATAGAATTCCAGTGTGCTTAGTGCTTAGCTTCCTTGTGTACCTCATATACCACTCTTGACAGGCCAGGACACTGAAAATATTGTATCAGCTTTCCAAATCAGAGGATAGACTTAAAAAATGAGCTGTGAAATGAAGATAAATACCAGTTTTCCTTGGCGTGGCTTCTGCATTTTGACTTCAGGGTTAAGTTTTTCATCTTTTTCTCTCTAACCATGAGAAACAGTGCCTTGTTTCTAAAACAAAGGCTGAAATTTATGTTAGAATCTGTGGAAGCACCAGGAAAAACAAGAAGAAGAACCATAAAAGTAGGTAATAATATTTTCTCCTTTATTTATTGTGGGTTTGAAATCATAAGAAATGTGCATTAATAGGTGTCAAACATTTAAAAGACTGTCCACCTTTATATTTGGCAATTTCTGTAAAATACATCACAGTTATGCCCAGCTTTAATTTAACCAAAGAGGAGGTCTAGATGATCCCACCTCTCTTCTCTTCCAGGACAGGAAATTCTCTCTGTCTTTTTCTCTCTCCATCCCTACAAACCTAGCCCACTGCAATGCTTTCAGCCCTGAAATTCTCTGTGCCAAAACACCCTCCATCATAGTACTCCAGTCTTGGCAGTGCTGCCCAAACCCATGGCTTTGTGTTGGGGTGAGGAGGGATTTACCTGGTAGCTGGGACATAAATATCAAGTTTCAGGTGCAGCATCAAATGTTTTCCATAGTGGTTTGTGTCATCTTCTGGTGCTCTGCTGGCCCCTCACCTTGGTGCTTAGGGTGAGGTGCCCAGGAGCACATGGCACATGTGGGACGGGTAGTTTTAAGCTGAACTGACCTTTGCTCTGTGTTTCCCATGGGATTACATGTCTTGCCTGGACACATGACCTTCAGGGTTGCCTGTGTAAATCCAACACTGTATCTTTTTTCCCATTGCCACCCTTGTGTTATCACCTGATCACCATTAGCCACTAAAAGCCAACAAACATTTTTAAAAAATTCAGCAGAATCCATCACAAAATCATAGAGTACCAGGTTGGACGGAAACTTCAAGGATCACCTGATCCAACCTTTCTTGGCAAAAGCGTGGTATAGACAAGATGGTCCAGTAGCCTGTCCAGCTGAGTCTCATAAATGTCCAGTGTTGGGGAATCCCCCACTTCCCTGTAGAGATTCCTCTCCTTGTAAAAAATGAGTGGCTGATCGTTATTGTGAAAATTTCTCCTCTTGTGTCCAATCAGAATCTCCCCAAGAGTAACTTGTACCCATTACCCCTTGTCTTTTCCTTGTGACTGCTTGTAAAAAGGGAGTCTCCATCTTCTTAGTAGCCACACTTTAAATACTGGAACATGGTGATAAGGTCCTCCAAAGCTGCCTTTTCTCAAGGGTGAACCAACCCTTTGGTCTCAGCCTCTCCTCATTTGTCAGGCTGCCCAGTCCTTTGATCGTCTTTGTGGCCCTTCTCTGGACCTCTCCAGCCTGTCCACATCTTTTCTTGTACAGCAGGGACCAAAACTGAACACAGTACTCCAGGTGTGACAAGCACTGATTTCAGTAAAGAAAACAAAAAGTTTCCAAATGGATTTTAGTGAAGATAGAAAACTAAATGCAAACTAAATGAAATTTAACATACAGTAATGAAAAAAAAAAACTCTTGCTTTGTTTTGGAGGTTTTGTTAGTACCCTGAGGAAGAAAGTGCTACTGAGCAAAAATTGCCTAACTAATGCAGTAATTCATATCAGTGTATTTTATTTATCTGGCTGTATTGTTATCAGTCGTTTATTTATCTGTATTACAGCAGCACCTGGAGACTCCAGATATGGGGCTCATTGTGTTCCAGTCTGTAAGACCATAATAAAAAATAAAAATAATTAAAAAAAAATAAATCTAGACTATAGAGATATTCCATCCACATGCAAAGAGAGAAAGTGGGAGGAAACTTGGGCTCATAAATAAAATGGTAAGTAAGTTAGCGTGGTCCTACTGCACCTGCAGCCTTGCCCTTATAGACTCTTGGATTACTTCAATTAAGAATGTGCTGTAAAACAAGTAGTGCAACATTATCTTGTTTCCAGTTAATATGTGTGTTTGCTAAGCTCCCCCTTATCTAAGTTGTTTGCTTTCCTCTAATGACCAGTCTTTGCCAGGCCCAGAGACCTTGCAAGCTATATTTAGTGACAAGCAGCTCCCACCTGCCTGTAATGAACACCCAGCTCAGAAGATTCCAGGCTTCTTTCTTTATCTCATTTTCCTGTGCATTCAGTAGAAGGTTCTGGGCTGTGGGCTGCCAAAGCCCTACCAGTGTGAGTCTCAAGGTGTCTAAGTTCTATGGAAATGTGTCTGGAGTCATTCTACCTTTGAAGAAGTAGAATTGATGGGAGGAGGAGAGCCATGAGGTGCCCTTGCAGACAGAGTTGATGGTGACTAATACTGAACACAGCTGTAAGAGCCTTCCCACAGCAACTTTCCTGGTAAGCTGTAAATTGGCAGCCTCTCCCAGAGGTACGAGAGTGTGAAATGCTCTTTGTCAAATAAATATGTTTGTATCAATTAAGAATGAGGGTTTAGCCAACTGTGTGCTAAGTAGGTGACTGGCTCTTTAGTAGATCTTTCTTACTAGTTTTTCCACAAGTTCTTATGTTCTGTTTTCATAGAATCATAGAATGGTTTGGGTTGGAAGGGACCTTAAAAATCACCTAGTTCCGACCCCCCTACCATGGGCTGGGACACCTTCCACAAGAAGAGGTTGCTCAGAACCCCATCCAGCCTGGCCTTGAGCACTGCCAGGAATGGGGTATCCACAGTTTCTCTGGGCAACCTGTTCCAGTGCCTCACCACCCTCACAGTAAAGAATTTATTTCTGTTTTCAAGCTTCTTTTCCTTTGAAAAGCATCATTTTACTTTCTGTTCTTGTTTCACTTTCTTTTATATGGAAGAAAAGGATTGTAATTTGATGTTATTCTGCATTTATGATGCAGAATATTCTGCCAGGGATGATTTTCTTGACTATACCCATTCATTCACTCTGCCATGTTTCTGATGATTACTCCGGTTTAGCTATCATCCCCACTGAAGTCAGCTGAAAATACTGTCTTTCCACACACTCTTTTCCAAATCCTGTTCCATCACTAGTGGCAAAGATTTGATTTTTTAAACTATTGCTCCAGTACTTGTTCAGTTGCATTATAAGCCTTGAAAGTGGATTCTAATTAAGTTGCCTAAATCAGGTAATAAACTTTATCAATTGAATATTAATAGTCCAGAGATTTGAACACAGTTTGGTATGGTCAGCTTTTTCCAAGGAGGAAGAGTTAAAGTTAAATAATCAGATCAATCAGAAATGTTGACTTGCTTTTAATGCATTCATATTTGAAACATTTAAACTTTGACATCATTTGTTTGCTTCAGCAGTCATTTGTTTCAAATCAGCAATCAGAAATGGCAGAAAATTATTGACTTTTGACATGAAGTTTTGTGTTGCCACACCAGGGCCTTAACTTAAATCTGCCTTTAAAAGATGAAATGCATTTCAAACTGCTTAAAACCACATGTTAAATTGGCTGCCTTATCTGTCTTAGCCAGCAATACATTTTACATTTCTCCACAGGCAAACTGACGGTGGTACCCAGGCCCACCACAGCTTGGCACACGTCAGAGTGTCTGTGCTTCAGTGCTCATCGTGACTGTCACAATAGCCTCAGAGGATTAAAATATATTTCCTGTACTGTGAGTCAGACCTGGGTATTAATAATAAGCTCTATTTAAGTGGGAAGAAATAATTTTTCATTTCATTTATCAGTTCTGATTTACCATCTTCTTTAAAAGAAACAACAAGCCCAACCCTCCTGAAAATCACCTGCAACAAAAAAGAGGTTCAGCCTAATATTCTGTCAAGGAAATGAGCTGAGACAATCTGCTGCCATATTTAAATTTTTTTAAGCATGTTTCTTTCTCTTATTCCAAGCACTCAGTTGATATCACTTCTCTCCATGTCATCCTCCTCTCTCCTTAGACTGCTAACACTCTTTTTGTCCTTGATATAATTTCCTAGAGAACCTACCCCAAACTTCAAAGCTTTGAAAGGGACATTGGCTGTCCCCAGGCCAAGCTGCACAGAGAAATGTCTGCTACCCTACAGCACAACAACCAAACATGCAAAATTACAAGCTCTTCCTCTTCAAGTGCACCTGAAAGTCTACAGGTATATTTCTAGTTTAAAATGTAGTTAAGGTACCTTAGATTGATGTTTCTCATTTCTTCACCAGCTGGATAGCTATTATCCAAGCAACTCTGGCTTACAGGCATTGACTGCATTTATCCAGCACTCTGCTGCCCCTGTTCATTGTCACACCTGCCAACAAAGAAAGCAGTTTTCATATGGAAAAATACGTATTTCTCTTCTGCTTTTTTACCTCTTTTAAAGTTACTTAAAAGTAAGGGGAGTTGGTTTTGCCAGCCACATAGGTTTCTGTGCTAAAGCCATGTTCTTTTAAACTCAAAGTACCTTCCTCCACATACAGTTCAATAGGGTGAGCTTTCCCCTGGTATTATAACCCCCTCTCTGAGTTGTATCTCTCCTTTGAGAGCTCCGCTCAGACATCTCTGTCAAAGTTGCAGTGTTATGACAATTCCCATTAGGTAATCTAATTAGATAATGTGAAGAAAAGCTAAATCAGATAGAAAATTGTCATTTGAAAATATCAGAAATTAATTAGTTGACATTGAATTAAACCCAACTGAAATTCATTTTTTTTCAAGTAGTTGTAGAAGATTTTAACATTAATCTTAGGTGAATGGAGCTCTGTGTGGTATATCAAGCAGCAATTAGGAACCTCTTTCACTATGGTGAGAAGCGACTCATAAGGTGAATGCTGAGTTGTGGTGGTTGCCAGACGTAGCAGAGAATCAGCTTGCTGTTGGACTGATCAATGTAAGGTGAGCACCTTACTGTCTTAGCAAGATTTTGGCTTAGTCTCCCTGTGGGTATTGCACATTTCAGGCAGCTGGCACTGCAAAGGTACAAGGATAACTTTGATTAAAGCAGATTGCTAGCAACTCTTTGAAATTCAGAGTGAAGACTCTGTTGAGGGCCAGCAAAGGTCCTCTGAGCTTTAATACAACACATGGCCCATCTCTGCCAGCAGCTGTGCTGGCCATGGAAACCTTCTGAGTAGAACTCCCCTGGAGATTAGAGGCAGGTAAAACATTATTGTAGGAAACCATTAGGTCCTGTGATTTTTGGGGAACACACATGTTTTTGGCTGTGTAAAATCAAAGGGGGAACATTTCATTGAAGGAGAGTCAGCAATTATCAAAGATGAAATGAGACTAAATGTGAACGTGGATTTCATCCTCAAGCTGCCACCAAGTCACTGACAGGGATAACAACAGGTATCAGCCCCTTCTCTACCCTTTTCTCCCTCCTTCTTCGTCCTTCCATGAACTTTGATTGGGGCATCAGTGCCCCGGTAACACCTGCATCTATGTTCATGTGGATTTATGAAAATGATGGGAACAGAAGAACATCACCAGTCAGTCAGTTGTTTCATTTTCCTTTCTCAGCAAGGATATTTCTAGCTGCATGTGAAGGAAACAGAAACATGCCTAGATGCTCAGGCAGGAGAGGCTTGCAAAAACACCTGGCCTGCAACTTGCTAAAATACCTTGGGTTTTACTTCTACATTGTGAATGGGAAAGAGGGAAAAGGGAGATCATTCATGATTTTTGGGTGCTAAGTTGGAAGACAGATGTTTCTCTTCTGCCTTCTCCCTTCCCTGTGTATGGCTTTGCTCAGCTGTAAAGAAGGGACCCCAGACCTTCTTCTTTCTCAAATCCATGTTAGCACATGAGACAAAGCTGTACACAGCTTTTACCTCACCAGAATGGCTCAGCTGGCCAAGCCCAGACATTCAGCATCCAAACTGGGACTGCTGCTAAATCCCAGTGGCTTGTCAGTAATGGTAATACCAACTGCTCACACCTTGTTCAACTGTTCTCACACCTGGATTTTTTTGAACTATCCTCACCCACAGCGCAGAAGTAAACATCACCAGAAAAGCTGTACTGGAAAGCACCATAGCACTGCAGATAATCAGTATGTGTCCTCTGAAAAGACCATTTCTCTCTTTTGTGGATCCAATATGGCTGGGCTGTGTGCTAAGAAGATGTCATGCAAAATAATGTGATTTTTGTGCTTTTTTTTTTTTTTTCGTTTGTTATGTTACTGTTTGCTTACTAAAATAATTTTGAACAACAAAAAAACGGAACAAAACCCTAGTGGGATCTTTCAGTGAATAGACTACAGGAAAATACATTGGCACATCTCAGGTTTTTTATGCCTCTTTCTTAATCCATCTGGCACAGACTGCTATTAAAGACATAGAACTAAATTCAGCTGACCATTTGTAAGTGTCATTGTGGCAATTTCTCTCTCTGTCTAGGTAAGCAGTTTCGTGAATACTGTGTATTCTGTGTATAAAAGGTCCAGCTTTCTTCCCATCTCCGCTATAATCACTGCTGGTTTAAAAAGTACAGCTCAGGAAAAGAATATAAAGCATAAAACTGACCTCTCTCCAGGCTATAATATAAATGGTACTGCGAATATTTTCATGATGAAGAGATACTTCCAGAAAGCCAGGCATAATGGTATATAAAAGCTACTTAACAGCTAATAACTTTACATGCCCTCAAACATCCAGCATTCTGCTGGACCATAATGGGTATGAAACTGCACTGCATGCCGTGGAGATGTCCTTTGCAACTAAAGGTTTCAATAACAGGATACCTGAGACTTGTGTTTAAAAAGGTCCCCCTGACATGTAGTGAATTTAGGTTTTCTTGGGAAGAACCTCTTAGGATTCCCAGTCTTAGAAATTATGGACTTGAATTTCACTTACACATTGATGTTTTCTTCTTTTACATTTTTACTATGGCAGCTGAACACACTTTTTGCTGTGACCAAAGGCTGGCTCTGCTCTGCTCAGTGCTCCAAAACTGCTCCTTGCTCAGTGGAGGCAAGAGCTCCTCTGCCCTGTGGCATCCTGAGCATGACTGGGAGTATGAGGGGCACAAGCAGGCAGAGGAGAGTGTATGTGAGGAGGGGTGGGTATTTCTGTTTCACTCCTCCGTCCCTGGTTGGCCTGATCCCCCAGGGGCTGCAGAAGAAGGGGGATTTCAGAGGAGCACGGTGATGAGTAACGTTCCTCCGGGACCGTCATTGTTCAGCATCTTTGTCAGCAACATGGACAGAGAGTTTGAGAGCACCTTCAGCAAGTTTGCCGAGGACACTGAGCTGTGTGGTGCTGTCGACTTGCTGGAGGGAAGGGATGGCATCCAGAGAGACCTTGACAAGCTTGAGAGCTGGGCCTGTGCAAAACAAACCTCATGAAAGTCAACAAGACCGAGTGCAAGGTTCTGCACCTGGACTGGGGAAATCCTAAGCACAAGTACAGGCTGGATGGAGAGTGGATTAAGATCAGCTCTGGGGGTCCTGGTGCACAAGAAGCTCAACAGGAGCCAGTGATGTGCACTGGCAGCCCAGAGAACCAAATGCGTCCTGGACTGCATCAAAAGCAGTGTGACCAGCTGGCCATGGGAGTTGATTCTGCCCCTCTGCTCCATTCTCATGAAACCCCACCTGGAGTGCTGTGTACTACTGTGGGGGCCTGAGCACAAGAAGGACATGGATCTGCTGGAGGAAGTCCAGAGGAATCCATGGGGATGATCAGTGGGCTGGAGCTATGAAGCCAGGCTGAGAGGGGAAGAGAAGGCTCCAGGGAGACCGTATAGCACCTTCCAGTACACAGGGGCTTGCATGAGAGCCAGAAAGGGACTTTTTACAAGGGCATGTAGGGGTCAGACAAGGGGGAATGGCTTTACACTGAATTTGGATTAGATATAACGAAGAAATTCTTCGCTATGAGGGTGGTGAGGCACTGGAACAGGTTGCTCAGAGAAGTTGTGGATGCTCCATCCCTGGGAGTATTCAAGGTCAGGTTGGATGGGGCTTGGAGCAATCTGATCATGGAAGGTATCCTGGCCCATGGCAGGGAGAGTTGGAAGGAGATGACCTTTAAAGTCGCTTTCAACCCAAAACATTCTATGATCCTATTAAACAAGGAGACAGTGTGACATTTCCTGGAGTGGGAATTGCTTGAAGACAGACCACAGTCCCGCGGCTCGCTTGCCAGGGAGCTGTCAAAGCCAATATGGCTCCCAGCCCAGCAGTGAAATGGTGAAAGGCAGCCTAGCAGGGAGCCAAAAGTGTGTTTTACACAGCTTCAGGGTAGGTACAATAGATGCAGCCCATCAGTGCCAGTTCAGCTGGCATATCACCACTGCCCTGGGCAGCCCCAGGTGATTCTCAGGGAGAAACACTCCCTCCCTTCTGGGTACAGTGTGGTATATCTATTGCCACTGAGATAATTAGATCCAATAGTTTTTATGCTTGCATGAAGCAGGAATTTTGCAATCCCCCCCATTACCTGCTGTCTGCCTGTAAAAAACAGCCAGTTCACAAACCTGAAGAGTTTTGGTGGTGATATTACTGTAAGTGATGTTAACAGGATCTGGATGTTACACCTCACCGACCAGGGAGTGGATGGCATATTCTGGCAGATTTACTCACTTGCTCCTTAATGAAGCGAATGTGAGCAGACATTTTTTCTGTATTGTTTAGAGAAAAGCTCGAAGGGAAATACTTGGAGAGTGCAATGACCTATTAAGTTGCCTGATTTGTGGCTGCAGCTGTTTCCTTTGTGCGAGCACTGGCAGGACTGGTGATTCACGGGCGGGAAAAGATCACTCTTGCATTTGGTTTGCTGCAAGCTGCTCTTTTGTACCTTCCTCCTCACAAAGTGGCATGGGCAGCTTTGGGGCACTCAGCTGGAGCATCTGACTGCTGCAGGAGAGGCAGGGTCATCCTCAGGCTTTTGAAGAGCTGTTTTGAGGCTGCAAAGTACCCAGCAGTGCTGGGCAAAAAAAGCAGTGAGATGCCGTGTTCCTACTAATCAGGTTAAGCCTAGAGGCCAGAAACATGACTGTTTAAGGAATATCAAGCAAGTTTCTGTGTTCTTAAATAGGAGTTTGGAAATCTACTTCCAGAAAGGCATGGAGGGCACTAGCCTGTGCGTCCTCAGCATCGCTGCTCCTGCAGAATTCCCACAGAGAAGAAAGCAGGGTGGGGGTGGAAGGCATTGGTGAACCTGAGGCAGAACTTGGCTCTGAGGTTTGCAGAGTACCAGTTTCTGATACTTACACCCCTCTGGTATGTTTTTTATGCAAAACAATGAACATCATGTACTAAGCATTGTCATTGCTGGAAATGCTTGTCAATCATGGGGCTGTACACTCCCGTACTGAATGGCAGAGGATGTAGGTGACTTACAAGGGCATTGATAGGATGGCAATCTTTTGATAATTTCTGGAACAAAACCTAAAAACTGCTAAAGTACTTCAGGCAAATTATAACACCCACCTTACATTTTAATGCCACCTTAAGCTGTATTCTGCATCAGTCAGCTGTGGGAGGACATGACATAAACAGACAATTAATGTTTCTTTTCACTTGCAAGTTAAGATTGAAAAATGTGGTCACTGAGCTGTCTTTTTCTGACATGTTCCTAACAGCTCTACACTTTGCAGAGAAATTTCTGTCAGTCCCAGTGCTAGAGTTGTGCCATAAGCAAAGGGGGGAGCCCCTCCACAGCACTGGGTGGACCATCAGCCTCCGTGAGCACCACATGTATTTCCACTGACTGCAAAACTGCCTTCTTGTTGTCTGGGGCCCTGGTTTGCCAGGTGTGATAGGATAAGTGTTTCAGAGGGATGGAGAAGGGTTCACACTTCCCTGGTAGGAATCCAAACAAGGTTCTTTCGGGGCAGCCTTGGGTTCACCCAGAGCTGGATGGAGACAGAAGACCCCTTTAGCACCAGGAAGCTGTGATGGCTGGTAGTTTCACCATTTGAACACATCCTTTGGGTCTGTTTAAGCTATGTTTGTACTTGAAGTAAGCTGTAAGCAGAAGTAACAATCTGTGATGGAATATGTGAGTGTGCAAGGTTTCCTGGAACAAGCCCCACCTTCCCCCTGGCGCCCATCGTGGCACAGACTCAGCTCCCTGGAAACTCTGGGTTGTCTCCTGCTCACCGCTGTATGCCAGGCACCTAGTAGTGAGTTACACCAGTGATTTTAGTTCTTTGAGCAGAATTCTTTAGAAGAGTTTTGTGTTCCAGAGGTGTAATCTGCACTGTCAGCAGTGACTCTGTGGGTACTGACAAGCTGAGCTCAAGATATGCTGTCTTACAGGAGGTGGGTGGTGGGGAGAAAAAGATCTGTCTTTTATAAGTATATTTGGATAATTGCATTTACCCAAATCACCTTCACGTCCTTTCCCACTCCCTCCTGAAGATGAGAGTGTTAACAAAGGAAATCTGCTATTTTATCATTATTGGGATAACCAGATTCCTGACTTTTCAATCATAATTCAGGTTTTTTTCTAAATGTCATACATTGAATGTGATTGACTTTCTGCCAAATTTTTATTAGATAATTGGCACAGCACTTCTCTCATCAGTGAGCCACTGTGGGGAAAATGGTGCAAAGGAAGGAAAAAACAAGAAGATGGAAGAAACAAATAGGAAGAAAAGAAAACTGAAGTATCAAACAAAAAGGCAATTTTTTTTTGACAAAAGAAGTGTGAATCACAGCCCAGCATTGGCTTTACAGCTCAGCTTCACTCAGTTAAACAAGCCCCCATGTGTGATTTGGGTCTGATTTAGTTACCCTACTGCAGTCTCCCCTGTGGACAGTCTCCTTTTTATTTAAAGCATATCTTATTACCAATCATGAATATCTGACCTAAACCTAAATCAGCACGATTTCAATCAAGTCTAGCCGTGAATCACTAATTTTATCTCCTGAAATCTGGGTGTGTGCTGATAGCACAATCAAGAAACTCGGTGTCTCTACAAAACGGGTTCCCCAGTGTCCTTGACAGAACCGGGGCAAGCTGCTTCCCACAGTTTCTGCTATTTGAGCTAAATCTCGTGGCAAGGGAGGGACAGAAGATCACGCTGCAGTGAGGTAAAGCAGGGTGTGGGCTTGCAGCGTGTCAGACCCCCCGCAGCAATGATCTGGCTGTGTGTTTATGCCTGTGCAGCCCATGGAAAACACACAGCAGCCTCCTTGCATGGGTATGAACGTGCCCAAAGGTGGTTACCAGGCACCCACTGGGGCGCTTAGGGCACAGCAATTGTTCAGCTGCCTGTAAACAAAGTCACTCCTTTCTGACTGGAACAGCAGCGCTCTGGAAGGATTTGTACTCGTCAAGCTGTACAAATTTTCCACAAAAAAACCCCACCCTTTCCCCCAAAACCCCAAACAAACAAACAAGAAAACCCAAAACAAAACAAAACAAAAAAAAAAACCCAACCAACTGAAAAAAACCCCACCAAAACCAAACCAAAACAAAACCACGAAAGCCAACTGAGGCGTTTGCAGGAATCCAGGCTGTCAGAGGTGTAGTAGTCTGAAGACAATTGAATGAATCCAAGTAAATAAGCTTGATAACTACCCTTAACATTGCTGTAAACAGGTATCAAAACCCCATAGTGAAGAAGGGATTCTATGCATGTATGCATATATATTCCTTCCACTAGAGTGAACAAATACAAGATGAAGACAAGCCAGAAGGCTGCAAACACAGATGACCACATATTGATCAGAGCACAATGAAAAGAAAACCTGGCTTATTTGTGCTAATAAAACCATTAGTCATACTACCAGGAAGAGTGTTCACAGAACCAGAAATCTCATCTTGGAGGAAGCTGTATTTCCTGAAGTGTGGTAAGGAAAATCATGAGGTTTATGGGCATCATGTAACTTGACCAAAGGTAGAACTGTGTAGCACCCTAAGAGACGAGAATTGTGCGTGCAGTACTGATTGTTTAGCTGTGCCCTCTGTGTGTGTGTGTCTCTGTACAGGTGTGCAAGCACGTGCTGCATGTGCACCTGTATCTGTGCCCAGGCACACACACGCTTGCATGCATACATGCATGTAAATATTATTTTATTGGCATTTCAGGGCTATACACTTTTGCTTCTGTTTGCTCTTGCAATCTGCTTCTTCTCTTGCTTGCTTTAGGATAAGCAGCCAACTGCTGCCATTCCCCTCCCCCAGGTGCAAGAGAGTAGGTTTTGTTTGGCAGCAGAAAGCAATGGGAAGAATATTCAGCAGTTTTGGAGAAAAGCTAGAGAAAGTGGCCTGCTTTCAGCAACTCTGCACATCCATCCTTCCT